>JARFOD010045489.1:0-23439 GCA_031763545.1 Mopalia muscosa
AATGGAAATTAATGTATTGTATTACACACAAAAAGTTTTACTTATTTATAGAATATGGTTTTTGGGTGGTATTCCCCTGTAAAACTCTTTGGTTTATTTTTAAGAAAGATATTAATATTTACTATGGTATGAGGCGGGTTTTTTAGTTGAAGTTGTTGAGTGAAGTGTGTTCAGCCTCAGTGTGAATTTCTTTTCAAACGTATATATTTCTATCTCAATAAAAGTAAATTTTAGAAGCTCTGTGGCATAGTCCTAGATGTAGACCGGACCAAACCTTACAACAAACTGTGCCCAATGGTTGATCTATAATGACCAACTTGGTAATCACAGGTCAACCCTTCATGCAAGGAATTTTTATTGGACGATGGAGACAATGTTCTGTTACAAACCCCTTAATGGTGGACAACCCCTTCGATGGTCAAAATTGTCAATTTGTTTTATGTCTTTATTACAGCGTTCTCTTTTTATCCTGCATTTAGTTAAAATTCCAATTAGAAGTCATTTAATTTAAGACTGAAAATGTTGATTCAGTTCTTTGCAACTGTACAGATGGATGGGTTTTGCACGATTTTCATCACTAAAAATTAAATTGTTCACTTCGGTTTTCTTGAAAATTCTTTGAGCTACACCAGTGAAATTCGGCATGCTTATTACTGACATAATAATCTATTAAAGAGTATCTGCAAAAAGTTTACATTAAAAACTGAATGATAAAAAAAATGTTAGCTGAATTTAACATTTTTGAGATACCCTTTTTTAGATTATTAAATCAAAGTGCTGCAATTATTGCAATTATTCATGTTAGTAAAGATTTCAGTTTGAACGCTTGTGTCATACCTATTGTTTCATTGGCCAATAACAGTCTCTTGGCACAAACAAAAAACATTTCTGGAAAAACTAATTGTTTTGTAAATACAAGGCATAAAACAAAAAACGTCTCGCTATAAAACGTCTTCCTTGTTTGGTCAGACGATACGAAGATCTTATTCCAAGTGTATACATTGTACACATACCGGTCAATTCTAGAATTATTTTACACTTAGATTGAAGCTAGAAAGCAAAAATATACTCAGTTTTCTATGGAGTATTTTTGGGAAAAAGAACAAAGGGTTTCATAATTTTATGTCAAAATACATCGTTATCGTTAAGTGATGCCCAAGTGACATACATGTTTTTGGCTTCTTTTCTCTTCAGATCAGAATGCAGAGAGCGACTCTCCTAGGCGATAATGGATACCTATGAAAAATAATGGAATCAGAAAGTTTCCCTTCATCTCTATATTTTGGTAATATGTATAAATATAAAGTTAACTCACATATGTTGAAGTACTATCTGGCTTACACCGGAACACGTGTAATATCTGTGACGGTAAGGTCGTGTAAACCGGTTTAAAACTATTGGCCGATAGTGTTCAATCAATTGATAATATACCTTAATAAACCAAAAGGTCTGAGGACCAGGGTAATTGTTAACTGTTGCTGTAAAACAAACAAATAATGCTTTCAAAATGTCGATTATCAATGTTTGCAATTGGTAAGGGGATATAGACACGTCTTAAGTAATCTTTTGTGATGAATTTATAACTTTAATCATTAGCTGAAGCCTGAACTTTTGTTGTACACTAACAGTTTAGCTTATTCAATTTCTCTTCGACATTCTTAGCCTATGTACAGGCCTTATAATTGTCGAGTCTCACGCCTTAATCTCCTTTATTGGATTTGTCCGTAAGAAGTTAAATGTTGATGAAGAGAAAAAAACTTTTATTCAAATAAGTTGATTCAGGCCTAAATGGTTCCTATCAATTAAAAGTGTATTACATTAGTTTTGGGGACTAATACCAAGAATTATTTTTAATGTGTGTGATGAACTTGTACATGTATGAATAAGTTTGTTTGTTTGATTGGTGTTTAACGTCGTACTCAAGGGTATTTCACTTTTATGACGACGGACACAAATATAGAAAACACAAACAGATCTGCTTCCACCCTTTAGAACACCAGGGCAACAGAAAGCAACCTCTTTTCTCGCCTCTTACGCTCCCTCACGGGGAATGTATGAATAAGATATTTGGTGGTATTTTACATTTAAAATTAGTTGCTCGTTGTCGTGTCAACAGGATACAAGTCGACAGTTTCTGATATAATACAGGTATTCACCTTTGTGTTACATTTGCCTCCTTTTACGGAGTCGGAGATATTCCCTTTTTTTTCTCTCGATATGTTATAATTTAGATGATATATACATGAGCGAAGATGGCTTTATTTACATATGTGTACTTAGTAAAGGCTTTTTTAAAAAAATAATAATAATTTTACCACGTTTTTAATAATAATTTTTATTTGTTCGTAGTGTATGCAGGACCATTTTGCAAACAGTTGAGATAATTTTCAAATTTGAATATATATAATATATACGTCTTTTCATTCTTGTAAATGTGTGTGTTTGTTCACTTAAAGAAAGTGAGGAATTTGTACCTGGTGAAGTTCTTTAAAGAGACTTTACCAAAAAAATTTGTATTTTCTAAGACGTAATATCTAGATCCAGAACATGGTGTGAGAGTTCCCATGGTACAATTACCCGTTCACTTCTGTTAAATGGTGTTAAATTGCCTCCTCCTCCCACGGAGTCGCGAATTTTCCCCTTTTTAAAATGTATTAAATAATTTAGTTAATATATACATGTAGAAACGAAGATGGCTTTATTTCACAAAGGCTTCTATGTTTTTTAATTATGATAATAATAATACTTTTACCACGTATACAATAATAATTTTTTTACATGTTCGTGGTGTATGCAGGACCATTTTCCAAATAGTTGAGATATTTGTGATACTTTGTACAGTTTGTAGTTTGGTTTTTCAATCACTTAACTTTATATACAGTTGCTTTTTATTTAAAATAACAACCAATGCTTATAACGTGCTGTTCATGTTTGAATGTATATAATTTATACGTCTTTCCATTCTTGTAAACGTGTGTGTTTGTTCACTTAACGAAAGAGAGGAACCTGTGCCTGGGGAAGTTTTTTGAAGAGACTTTGCCAAAATTAGCTGTATTTTCTTAGACTTAACATCTATATAGATCCAGCACGTGGTGTAACAATCTCCGTGGTATACAATTAACCGTTCAACGTAATCTACGCTCACTGGTCTTGTATAATTAGCTAGTGGATTTATTATAATTTTGCGAAATTCTGTATATCAAGTTTAATGTAAAAGTCAGTACCTCACTGCTTGGATTCATGGTTACTATACGCACAGAGTATTAAAATTCCAATTTTTTTAATTCGGCTAAATCTTTTTTAAAATGATTCAATATTATTATTGTATTGAATTATAAGATTTTATATTATAAGTGATTAAATGATTTGAAATCAGTAGCTAATGTGTATCACTGTACCAGTATTAAACCCTTGCCCTGCATACGCTGTTAAAGTAAAGCCGTACTTGTTACATCGATAGAAATAACTAACAAAGAGAACACGTTGGTGTCTCATAAAGTGTGGTATATGAACACTATGAATAGTCTAGTTGGTCTTTTTAGGACCGGTTTAACTCTGCTGTTAAGAAAACCGCACAAAGAAAAAAACACTCTATATATAACTGCTTTTGTCAATTCCGTGACAAACGAGATACACGTTTTAAACGACTATTCCATTGGTTTGTAAAATGTAAAACCTAATAACTTCTGTTTTTGACAAGTCAGTTATTGCTAAGAAATGTTAGTTCACTACATGTACAATGACTATATCTTTTTTAAAGAGAAAATTATCAATTGTATTCAGTCAAGTATTGGATGTCATGGTTGTAGACTGCCATGCAATTAACGTACAGTGGGAACAACTCCAGTGCAACTGTTCCATGAACGCTAAACGTCATAATTCGAAGAAATAAATAATAAATCAAAGAACTGTTTTGTTAGACAAAATAAACAACTGGGATGATTTCCATTTTCTAGACATTTTTTATTCTCATTACGCTCCATTTAATATATTGAAATGATCAAATGAATAAAAACTGTAAAAATTCATCAACTTGATTATTAAGATTTCGATAGTTCCTGTGTTGAGTTTGAGTAAAACATTTTTTCTAACCCAATTAATATACAAAATATGCGTAAGAAAATTAATTAATGAATAAATATGTATGTATATTACAGTGAAAGAATTTTAAACTGCCATTAGAGCGCTAAAATGTAACTAACCTCATTACATCGATTTCATGTTGATCGGATGTTTCGAAAGCTCTACCAATATTCTTTCACATCTGTTAGCAATACCGTTAACTGCAGTATATGGGAGTGGTAATTGTTTGTTTGTTTGACTGGGGTTTAACATCATACTCAAGGGTATATTTCCCTTATATGACGATGTCTTGTCCACTTCACTCTGTTCCTTGCTTAATTACGGTTGAAAACCGATAGGTAACCTCGTAAAAAACACCCCCGCGACTCCCGGGAGCCACATTGTGGGACTCGTGCATATACCTGATGGTCGACAGACTGAGTGTTGTATTTTGAGAGGAAAGTGATACACTAGAGCATCAGAAATATACCCGGAAGACAAGAAGAGATGGAGATTTACATGGTTTGAATACAAATGGAAACTGAGGATATTTGAGAAAGTCCCCCAAGAGATTTATTTAACATATTATCGATTAGTGGGGTTTTAAGGAACGGAGTTATATAATCAAAAAGGATGACTCCTTAATGCGCTTAAACGAATGGAATAAAATATTCGGTTTTAATCCTATGTTAATAGTTACACATGCAAGCATGCGTTACGAAAACCAATGGCTCGGTGGTACAACATAATGGTAAACGCATATCGCGTAATGACAATAAAACATACCAAATGGATACCTGGGACCAGATTGCACATAAACTATTAAACCACCTGTGCGTAGGGGACCCCAAGCTCACCAGTATAATATACTACATTTCAAAGTCTTTAGTGTACAGTAACTTTTTACAAATATTCAGATCCAGTATTTAATTGTTCGCATTTCACGATTTACCATTATCCGATTCAGTCAAAGTTTCTATAGTACAACTCAGTTACAGCCGGATAATATGTTTCCAACGTCTAATTTCTTTATTCATCCAGGGTTGTTATGTAGGATATACCTTTCCTTTGTATAGCCGAAGCCTATACAATTACGATATTATTAAAAGTAACATTTTTCTGCATTTTTCACTTACTAAACCCTTTTGAATGGTGAGCAATGTAACTCAACAGACCTATCTATGTACAACTTACAGCTATTTACATATATTCCGGTTTACGTTAAAATGTTACGGGTGATTTATGTCCATACCGTTTAATTAAATTGTATTTTAACCACACGACCACAATAACTCTCAAGGAAAGTCTAGTTAATTTTAAATATGTGTTTGTTTGATTAGGGTTTAACGAACAAAATGTCATTACACTCTACCAACTGAACTAAAGCTCATCACTCTACCGACAAAATTAAAATCCAGTTAATTTTAAATGTGTGTTTGGTTGATTATGGTTTAACGCAGTACTTTATGTTATTTCACTCATGTGGCGGCGTGCCAGTCTAAAGGATGAAGGAAAAAGCCCTTGGCACAACTGGCAACTTACAAAGATAAAACAAGACATAACAAAGGAGCAACTTTTCAATCTCTACTGTCTTGTAGAATTGTCTCTTATGTATAAATTACTATCTGAAAGCCGGCATTTTGTCTAATGTAACAGATGTTGAAGAACTTACACTTCATATATATTCGTAATAGTTAAAAAAGAAAAAATGTACATATTTCCAACCAAGATTAAACACAGACGTGGAACTTCGGGCCATCACTCTATTGGCTGAACTAACGGTCATCATTATATACCGACTGAACTAAAGGTCATCACTCTACCGACTAAACTAAAAACCATAATTGTACCGGCTGAACTAAAGGCCATCAATCTACTGGTTGAACTAAAGGCCATCAATCTACTGGTTGAACTAAAGGTCATCGCTCTACGGGTTTAACTAAAAGTCACCATTCTACCGGTTGAACTCAAGGTCACCACTCTACTGACTAAACTACAGGCCACCATTCTATGGGTTGAACTAAAGTTCATCACACTACCGACTAAACTAGAGGTCATCGACTGAGGTAAAGGCCACCATTCAACCGGTTGAACGAAAGATCATCACTCTCTACTCTAGGCTGAACAAATAAGCCATCGCTGTACCAACAAAAATAAAATTCATATCTCTCCCGGCTGAACAAAGGTCATTACTCTACCGGCTAAACTCACGCCATCACTCTACGGTCATACCTAAAAACCATCACTATAACGGGTGAACTAACTTTCATCAATCTACCGATTACACAAGGTCATTACTCTACCGACAAAACTAAAGTTCATCACTCTCCCCGGCTGAACAATGGTCATTACTCTACCGACAAAAATAAAGTTCGTCACTCTCCCGGTTGAACAACGGTCATTACTCTTCCGACTAAACTTAAATTCACACTCTCTCGACTGAAATAAAGGCCATACATCTTCCGACTGAATTAAGGTGCATCACTACCGCTTTGACGAAAGATCAACACTACAGGTCATTACTCTACCGGCTGAACTAAAGCATATCACTCTACCGGCTGAGCTAAACCCGATAGCAAAACCTGGGTTACAAATATCTAGACCTCGTGCATTTAAGAAGCTAGTTCGGACAGTTACGTATACCTACATGTACATGCCGATTTGTGTAGTCTTCAGCACTCAGCTATAAGACACAAAGGATCGGGTATGCGAGTATAATAACAAGGAAGCGGTGCAGGTCTTTATATTGAAAATAAACCTTTGAGGGCTATTCAGACAGGGTGCTGAGTTAAGTTTTTATTTGGGTCTAATATATGCTTCTTTACTAAAGGTAACTCCCTGGTAAAAACAAAGGACATTGTAGAAAACCGTTATTGGCTTCAAAGTTCAAGGCTAGAGTGTATTATCGTGACCAGTAAGCCTACGGTATTATTTTGATTAAAGTTTACGCTAGTGCAAGAGTATAGGACGATTATTCCCATGCTGCGTTTAGAAAAGTCTAATCAACAAGTACAATTAACGACAGGTAAGGTAAGACGAACTCCTAATGTAATCGTCTGGTGAGCTGGAATACTTATTCCATAAATACCTTTAACCACATTGTATGAAATTGTCTGACCTAATTCTCTGAAAGATCTTGTTCCTGTTTGGGATGGTATGATAGACGTTTCATGAATTCGTACGCTTTAATCACATGGTGCACCTTATGGTGAACACATACCGGCCCAAATATTTAAAAAAATATTCACCTGCAAACAATTTGAAAGGGTTTGGTTTCACGTTTTAATACTACTTCGCACAATTTTTACTACGATGGTCCATATGTAAAATCAATACATTTTCTGTTTTGAAATTAAGCTGTTTATGTTAATAATTAGGGGTTTATTTTTTGTCTTATTGGACAACACTATAACAAGAACGTTGTGATAAGCACCCGCTATCACGTTCGCCTACCAGCTTCCACCAGTAACCCTGATTAACTTGTGTACATGATTACATGTGGGACATACATTGTACAACACGATTCACAAAACGGTACTGAACATCCAACATAAGAAAAAAAGTATGCATATACAATAACCCGTCATTTTGTAACCATCAAGTACTAGCTTTAGAACTTTGGGATAAACCCGCACCATTACTGTCTTACCAGGAAGTGACGACGGGGCTCTCCCTTTACAATAAGCCAAAGGTGCATACAAATTTGAAAATGGGTTATGTAGGTCAACATAAAACTTAACAATTTTATTCATTTAAAAATGATTAAGCTAGTTAGTATCTTTGCAATTTGTTTGTTTGTTTGATTTGTGTGACGTCAATTGGATTAATGTAGAGCTGAATGACTCCAAAGCATAGTCCCGGTGTATTTATACAGTTGTAATTTGTCTTGCTACGACCACACAATTTACGCTGTAAAGGATATCACTACATTTACACATTCTAAATGGGCAGAAAGTTTATGATCGGACTGTACGTAAGGCATGGAGTTATGATAGCCGTTTTAATCAATGTGAAACCGTTAGATTATTTATTGTTTCATGGGGAAAATCACAGCTTATACTAGATCTTAATTTGTAAAAATGCATGCGAGACATAAGCCGTTTAGTTAGTTGTTTTGTTTGTTTGTGTGATTGATTACGGTTTAACGTCATACTCAAGGGTATATGACGACGAATTGTCCACTAAACACTGTTCCGCGCCTAATTACGGTGGAAAACCTGACAGAAACCGGGTGAAAACCAACCCTGCGATTGGCGGAGCCACATCGTGTAACTCACTCATATACTTGAAGGTTAACAAACGGACTCGATGACATGAAGGGTCAATCGAAGTAGGATTAGTAAGTCCCCACGCTACCAGTAAGCCGCGTCCACGGCCAATTATTGTCCTCTCGTGTAAATTTGGCAGAGGTCATAAAGCTAATTAAAGCATGTAGGTTAATAACATTATGTATGTTCTTTTGTATTTGATTGGGACTTAATCCCGCACTTAATGTTTTTTTTCTCACTCATATTACGACTTGTCATCCAATGGGTCAAGTAGACCATCCTCGACAGCATTAACAACAAGCAAAGAGAAGACAGGACAGATACAAGACAATCAAATGACGTAATAGATCAATTTCGCGTTGACCGTTAGCTATTAGTGTTTAATTCAATCATGAATTGGGGCAGTTGTAGTTTAGATTTTTACGATTACATGTAGAATAATGATTGCGGAATATATTATCTTGCGGAGTGTCTTAAGTTAAAAAGATTGAGGGTGGAGAATAGAGTTATCAAAGGATACAAACGACACGGGCTAAAGCTATAAATCTTGTTTGAGTGGCATTTAGAAGCTGGTGAATAACGATAACGGTCTTAGCATCGAGATCGAAACGTCGCTACCCAATTATATTCAGAAGTTGTACATCCATAACAGTCGTCATGTCTTACTAAAGCTATAAACTCAAATTGTTTTAAAATTCAGCGTGTGGATTGAAAGCGACCTGTCTGCCATTTTGAACGCGATAAACCGATCAGCGCATTCTCGCGAGACTTCAAAAAGCCTTGGGAATATTTACATTTTTTTCCTCAATATGTACGAAAGAAGTAACAGCAAAAATCATGGACAACTGCAAAAATATCACTTCGTTTATGAACAGACATGTGAAATATTTTTTAGTTGAAATATTATTAGCTTCTGGTATTCAATCAAATTATTTAATTTCGTGTCTCAATAAACTGACCTGAAGTTTACCGGTACTCACGCTCTATGGGGTTCATGTTCTATAGGACTGAAATCCTATTGAAATTGTAATATGAATTCCTTTAGGAAATTTTTATAGACAAAAATCTGCTATAAATTACTAAAAGTTGTTCATGCCAAATCGAGTCCTGCATGGACTGTGTAGTGTTTCAGGGCGACAGATATACTCCAAGCTATATTTTGAAACCTGTTTTAACCTTTTTTACTTTGCGAATAGTTGAAACTAATATTGCTATATTTCTTGCATTAATATAGAAAATACACTTTTAAAAAAAATATGTAAATTTACAGCAAACAGTGACGGTAATCGTGATACCAGCAAAATGTACAGTATTGCACGTACTTTAGTTTTACTATACTGTCATTTTCAGTTAAATACCACCAGAAACACCTGCTACTGTACAGTGATATACTAAGGCCATATAAACAGTTGTATGACGGGTTAATTTACGGCATCTGTATGTAAGTTTACAGTATTTGATGTTAAACGACGAACAGTGCATGTTCACAATCATGCAGTGTCAATATTTGTAGATACTCAGTGCAAGGTTTGGCATCTGGTAATTAACAGGTTTTGCTGCATTAAATTTACACTAATTGATGTCTACACACTATTGCCATATAGTGTGTAATACATTGTTTAGTCCTAAAAATAAAATAAAAAATATAAACATGTGGATATACATCGTATATTTGTTGATATACAGTTAATAATAAAGATATACAGTATCAATCAGGCGTAATTTAACAGTTGTATACATGTGCAGTAGAACAAAGGACACCCCATTGAAGTTAAGAAAGTGTTTATTTGAGCTTCAATTATATAAACTTAAGACACTTTTTGTGACAGTTACAACTCTCAAATATTTGACTTCTGCAGTGACTTTAAGACCAAAAATAGAACTAGGCACCGCAGATACACACCCGGATAATAATACATTTAAACGGATAGTAGACCAATGCTCACAACAAATGTAAATATTTTTCTTCTAAAGGTATCCCCAAATGGGTTTTGAATAAAGTTTAAATTGACTAAATTACAAATATAATACGATTAACTATCTTATAAAAAAATCCGTGCTAAAAATTTGTTTTATTCACTTACAAACTTGCAACTTTTCATACAAACCATTTGAGCTGTGACGTCGGCAGGCAATCGTATTCTCGCGAGAGTTTCTATAATGAACGAGACTAAGACAACTCTCGTACGCTATGCCAGGCCGTCGCGCATTAATTTCCCCTAATATAAGGGGCGACCTATCAGCTACAGACCAGCAAATAAAAGAAGTGCAAAACAAGATGACCCGGGTGTATCTTAAGAGACAATGTCTTGAAGTAGGAAGTAGAATTGATTAAATTTTAGAATGGTAGGCAGGGGAACTCCATAAGGAACAGTCTGTAGCGGAAAATGACGAGTCCATACCGGAGATACACAAAGGGCTGCTAGATAAAAAAATGATGGCAACTTTACCGAATCTTATATAACAAACTTTTCTTCAGACAGCAAATGTAGAGATGATAATATATCGATGACCTGAATCATTTTGAAGATTACGAATACATGTCTGTCTGATATAAATTAAAAATAAGAAATGATAGACTGCTATTAAACAGTCCTTATGGGAATAATCTCGTGCCAATATGAGCCCAAGGTCAACGAAAGTGACAAAAAAAATTATGCAAAAAAATTTGAGAGAAAAGAAGAGGATTAAATATTTTGTTATGATGACAACTTTCAGCCCTCGAAGTTTCAATAAGAAATTTGACATTGTTTTTTTTAGGTTTTTTGCCAAATATAACAAATACAATGCGACACGAGTTTGAGGCATTCTGTGTGGGCTATGTTTATGGCAATTGGGAATTTAGTACTAATTTTTAATGGCTGTCATATATCGATGCTGTGGCGCATGCACAGGTCCTACGTAAGTTTCTAGTGATATCTGACATCATCAGAATATACCTGTGCCCCATACATGTAGGTTTAGTGTTTTTACGCAAATTTGGAGTCTGGATTAGGATGAATATTAGTCCAAACATTAAGCCACATGTTTGCCTTTAAAAAAAAATAAATCGGATATTCGACAAGCAGATAAATATCAATAAATAATGCGCAAAAGCATTTCCAATCGGCCTGAACCAAAGTTATACAGAATGTAGCTTTATGTTTTCTAGAAATATTTTGATATAAAATATTCATAAAAAAAAACGTGCAAACATTTTTTCCAATTCATAATAAACTGCGAAGAGGAACTAATTAGAAAAACTATTTGCTTTTCAGGTAAAAACTAATTCAATCTGTCGCTTTTGGTTTGCATTGTTGAAATAAAAAATAAATAAATTGAAAGGTAGAGAAAGGAGGCCCATATGAAGGGACAAAATAGAAAGAAAAAACCCTGATGTCATTAATTGATACTGCACTTGGAATTAGTCTGAGTGAAGCAGGCGTTTTTATTTTTTTGAAACATGTACAGGACGAGCACTAAATTGAAGAAGGGGGTGATATAGCGAAATCGACAGTAACAATATTCCTTTATTTTTGTTACTTTTCTCTAAGCTTACATAAAGGATTGACTAATTTAATCTACCTTATGACACTGCATTCAGTATTTTAAAATGAGAAAGGAACTCGACAGTAACTTATTGATTAACAAATAGTAAAGTAAATGTTTTATGGTAATATGAAAGACTCTTGACCCGTATAATCGTTTTTTTCTTAGATTTTGACTATTTTTAAATTCATTTTCGCACACCCCTGAATATTTGAAAATTTAAGTTGCATTATATTTAATCAACTGCAATAACTTTCGTATGTCATCGGATCGATTAGGGCATATATAAATAAGTACTGACACGTACAACATATTTTATTAAATAACGTTTCATATTTTGGAGGGACACGTTCAATCACATTTCATAATATTAAAACAGTGAGCAGATCTTCTAACCACGATTAAACGATTTTATTGCTTTGAACTTTGCGAAAATATAACATATAACATTTAGTTATTTGTGAATTTTGTTTATTTTTTTGTTGTTCAACCTATCAACACTGAGTAGTAGTACATGACGGCATTTGATGGTCAATACAATCAGTACAATTTTCCAAGTTCACACCGTATGCATATTTATAGAATACGCAGGAAAAACCCTGAGCGGTCTCCATAACTTACATAGAGCCCGCTTGGTCATAAACCAGGACCATTTTGATGTAGTGAAATTCACTAAAACAGCGAAAATACACCGGGACTGTGTTATGAAGTCATTCAGTTGTACATCAACCCAATTGCCTTTTTAAACATACCAGTCACCCTAATATGTTTAATCATTATTAAATGAATAAAATTGTTCAATTTTATGTTGACCTACATAACACATCTTCAATTTTTTTATGCACATGGACTTTTTGTAACAGTAGAGCCCTCTCGTGACTTCCTGGTAAGCAGTAATGGTGCGGGTTTATCCCAAAGTTCCCAGTCTGCGTTAAAAATCTAGATGGTGCTCGACAGTTACAAAATGCATCAACGGCTCTGAAAAAAAAGAAATAACAAAATAGCGGAATTTTTTCTATGGATACCAGTCTCGTGGTGTATTCCCCTTGTGACATCACTCGAGAATCACTAAACTGGCCCTGTTAATTAGTTAGATGTTCGGATCCCATTTCTCCACAAGTAGTCGAATTCTTTGGTGAAACAAATTACAATTCGTCCAGTGAACATGGGACTATTTTAGTGAGATTTTTAGGTATCAACCATTTGCAAATACATATAAATATACCTTTCATAGACTATATCACATTATAATTGATTGAATGGAGCGTTATATTATGGTTGGGGGGATTTCACTAATATGACGACCGTGTATTTCAACAATAATTGACACTCGCACGACCCTGAAACGGAAATAGTTTTGATTTAGTTGGAATGTTAATCTTCCTCCATTACTAAAAAAGAACAACAACGAAAAAACCGAAAAAAAAAAAACGTTTTGTTAGAAATAATAAATCCATAGAATTGTACATGTGCTCTCGCCACAGCGTAGCTGAAATACCGCTGAATGTGGCGTGAAACAATAATCAATCAATCAATCCTCCATTACTAAATAAAGACCGCACTGATACACACCAAAAAAACTATCCATAACTAGTGATTGTAAGGTGCCACAACACATTGCTATTCTGGCCTACTTTTGACCTGACAGCCCGAGGAAAGTTCCTACAGCCTCCCGAGGCTTCTGATGAAACATTTTGAGTGAAACAGTAAAAGAAAACATTGAATCACGCTGCAGGACGGAAGTATACGCATGTGAAATAACTTATTTTGGGAACAATATGATACCTTCATAGTTTAGTAAAAAACAAATTTACTAAACTGCTGTACAGATTTATTTTAATTGCTTTCTTTGATAAGGGTTAAACACTTTGCTTATGGATACTTTGATCATAAGACGGAGAGAAAGCCAAACAATGGAAGGAACCTAACCTCGATGTCACTGCCAACAAACAAGGACACGACAGGACAATCATAAGAATACAAGGACACCAAAACTTCAGCTTTAACTGCCCCTTAGCTTCGAGAACACCAGAAAGCTCTCTCCATAACCTAACATATATAATGCATACCCGATAAATGAAATTTGATGTTGGTTTAACAATAGTCAAATGATTAAAGTAGAACGGTCAAACAACCAATTGCTTGAAACTTTCCCTTGTTATACCTAGGTCATATGTTAGACTAGCTTTATGCTAAATATGTAAACTTTCTAGTATAAACAAAGTTATTATTATTATTAATTGAGTTTAACACCCTAAATATGAGATATTCGCTCGTTGTAAGGTACCAGGCTTATAGGTGAAGGAAACCAGACCCTCACGCCATTGAGTTTAAATAACATAAACAAAATAAGTGAACTTCGCCTTAAGAACAGTAATCTATACTTTAAACAAACGGTCACCCGATTAGCTGAAGTACAAAACAAGACTTAAAGTATCTTTAAAATCAGACAACTTACATAAATACATTCACGTAAATTATTCTCCAACCGGCACTAAGTTTGTAATTATCCCCAGTATTAAGGTTAGTATTTTCCACAAAAAAAGGGAAATACTATATAAAGCTGTTGTCTCTTATTTCACTATTGTGAGAGTATTGTGAGATTCCAGAATTGTTAAAAACTAAACACCATTATGGTAATACTGCAATAGTTACAACTGTTATACCTTTTGTCATTGCGATAATATGATTTTCTTTCGGTAAGCATTAAATATACAATTCTAAAGTTTCAGTTATTAGCATACATTATTGCTTAAAAAAATAATTCATAGCTGAACAGTTGTCGCAATATATATGACTACATGTTCATTGTTCAGTGTATTGTTAAAGCCTATTAGCGGAACACTGTAAATCATCACTTTCCTTTGTCGGATTGTTAATGGTGATGTGCCGAGTGTACGGATACAATGTAAACAGGCAGACATTCCAAAATATGAGTCCCGTGTTTCGCTATCATGCCCTGGAGGCAAATATGAAATTTTCGTGAACAACTAAAGGATATCGATTTCTAAGTTTAAAAAATTAAATGACACACACAAAAAAAAAACAAGGTAAGAAAAAGTTTATATTTTAACTTTTGTTTTCGTGTATTTTACTTTTTAGATGCCAGTCACGTTTTTTGTTATGGGTTTGTTACTTTGTGAAATTGCGAAAATGTCGGGGTCCAATATAGTAGAATATTGGCCAGTTGTAGTTTGTACAGAATATCACAGGGATGGACAGTTAGGTGTTTAATAAATTATATTATATATTATATTTAAAGAGACAGGTAGTGGATTTGGGTGAAAATAAAAATATATTTTAAAGAGCAAATTTATTTACATGTTGCGATCTTAGAATTACATGGTTCTAACTAACATTTTAGTCGTTTTTAGAAAATCCATTGCAAAGTTCAATTACTACTTGTGCTCACCAAACTGAAATAAAAGCTGAAATCGTATTGGTCCTCTAAAAATGTCCTTCCTAGCTAAGCCTAAGTCTGATTGATGGAAAGTTACAGATAGAACCCCGTTAATTTGAAAAAGGTGTCTACTTGTGAATTGGAACTTTGTCATTCTGTTGTGGACATAAGACCAACATATTTTATATAATACTCTCCTCTCTTTTGTAATCCCAATATTATCCACTATCTAACTCATTTTTTACCAAAATCTTAGTTAGAACCCTAACCCTAACCCTGTAATTCTAAAGTGGCGATGTGGTGCTCGACTAATTGACAAGAACTACCCAGACGTAGAAATATCATCTGGAGGGATATATGCACCAGTTTGCTTTGGTAGATGATAAGACTAAAGACTTGTCGCAATGTCGATCAGTTGTGTCAGTGACTCATGGTTAGCGAATACAAACATGGTTAGCGAATCAAAGCAGCTGAACCGTAGCCGACATGTCTCCACTTCACTATAGCGCCTCCTAACGGATAAGTTATCCGGTATCCGATTAGAGCATGAAAACTTGTCACATTTGTTGCATGTCAGTAGGCCTACTTAAGTCGAGCTTTAATTAAAGAGCGTATTCAGTACAACACCACTTACGTTAGGTCTTGTCACATAGATTTTCGAGCATCTTTTCTGCATCAAGGTATGTCATTGTTTATAAGAATATACCAGCTGAAATCACAGGGTACGCAATTAATGTGTATCTCAATATTTCGCCTGTAGTATGTATTTATAGCATTATTAAAAGGAGGCATAACGCCCGCATACAAAGAAATGGTACGACTTAAATAAATTTGAAGAAGATGTGTTGGACAATTTAATTTGATTACACTTTGTTGTTTTGGGAACATTTAATTAAATAACAACAGTTGGATAATAGCAATGTACGCAGAAACGTCTGTCTGATGTTTGATTGTATTTAGCAGGGTATTTTTTGCTTGTTATGGGTGATTATAACTGTTATGGAGGAATAGATCGGTGTGATTTGGTTTTCAGTACGCGCTGCATGGTTCGGAGCTGGTTGCAACCCTTGACTAGGGTTCATATGCATATAGGAAAGGGATTGAGTGGTTGTTTGTTAGGTTCCTGGTGAATTGTATGTGGGGATGATGTTCGTTTAACTATGCCAGTTGTTATGGTTTTCTGCTGTAGGGTAATTAAAGTGACACTGTTTCGAACTCCATTCTGGACAGTTGTTCCGGCGGCAATCTGTCAACAAAGGCTCCTATGACGTTTAATTAATAGAAGTCTGCACCTTGGTACAATGTGATGACAATGTTGGTTTTCAAAGAAAATTTCTCGTCAATTTATGACTACAGCTAGACACACTCAGATCAATTCCTCGATCCATGCACTCCATCATCTCCACTCTACCCAATATCACCAACCTCCGCCCTGCATTATGACTTTTTTCACGACATCCGGCTGCGCGCAAAGGACAACGGTCAGACATCCAAAATACCCCATTACAGCAATAGCTATAACCCTTCTTTATCCAGTACTTCGGTGGTACACATCCGCTCCGAACTACATTACGCGTAATGACGCTTTCCTCATCTGTGCTGTCCCATATGCACATGGTCGGTTCACAACCACTTACAATATGTTTTAAAACACATTAGCCGAGTTAAGAATTTCAGCGCCGCTCTCAGCTTCGTGTAGTTCCGGCTTTACGTTAGGCATAGAAGTCAGTCGGCTTCCGGTTTTAATCAAATAGATGTGATGGTGTTTCAGCCTTGCTGGCTATGTTGAGCTAAGGGATATAACTCATACTGTCCTTGTTGTGATTTCCACTTTATTTCGCTAGCAGTGGTTTTTTTGCAACGTCAGTCATTGCATAACAAAACAACGGACGTCATACTGACGTCAAAGAACTTTATGACGTCACAGGCGATGCTCATCACTTCTCCCGAGATCTGCTCCCCCACACCTAAATACAGAGCAATGAACAACCCTGACTTATTTTGTACTAAGTTGCTGGCCAGCGGCTTCATCCCACCTTATAACTTAATAAAAGCCAAACGTTGTCCCGCACCGCTTTACTTCATAACGCACAACCTTTCTTTATTATGTAATAGCAAATGCTTACCTACTTGCTCACTTGAGACGAGAATGAATACCACCTTTGGAAGTAACTACCTCAATAGACATAAATGTGAATGACCAAAACATTGGACACGATCAATAAATAAATCAACCAATCAATAGATCTATCAAATAATGCATGTCCCGTTTGTCCTAGATAATTTTGCGTATTTGACTCATACAGAGGTTGTTTACCTCATTCCAGAATTTGGTGTCATAGTGATCTGTCTGTGTTCTCAAGGGTGATCTCGCAAAACGAGCATAGTGTGATATCACAATGAACTTAAAATCTGCAATCACTCAGTGATGTCACATTGTGAGACCACAAAACTTACTGTGTGACATTTGATTGAGCTCAATTTTCATCCTGATGAAGATTTCACAACGATATCACACTGTCATACCGTGATACAAATATAAGTTTTTCTTTACATCTTTGATGGTACAAATAACAAATAATTTTTATCTTCTTTAACGTCTAGATAAGTTAACGTTGATCAGTAAATAATACCAAGAACGTATTTTTGACTGGATTGACTCCACAAGTTTTTCATTTTAACAGAGTTGTTACCTGTTCCATCACGTTTTCGGTTGCGCCATTCTATAGCTATAATATAATGTTGTGGTATACCTTTTTTAATCCCACCGTGCAGCCAGTTCACCAGCCCCCCTTCGTAGATTCTTTTCACTGAATGATAGAACAATATTTCTGCCATGGTTCGACCACAGTTTGAACTTCTCTAATGTAATTTCGGTTAACTCGTCCATCATTGGTGCGTGCCTCTTTTGACAAGTCATCATCCAACTATTGCTTACGAAAGCTGATTATATGAAAAGCTAAATGATTGTTTCCTGCTTCTTACTTCCGAAAAATAATATATAATCTTGGGGAAAAAAGCTCTTTATCCGTCCCAGCTCACGGCTTCGCAATAAAGAAAATGGAAACAACTTTACAAAGCTTCAAACTGTCACAAAATCTCATTCCGCTTGGACCGCCGAAACAACAATCATATTCTTCATGACATGATAACACAATATCGAGGAATGTTGTGTAACTTTGAAATCACAAGGAATTTGTCATTTTACTTCCCCACCTCACGTTCTTACTGCATGTACCTTTATATGTCACTGTGACGTAATGCATATTGTATGTCTGTGGTATCACACACGTGCTAACAATATGTCACTGTGAAATAATACAGATTAAATATTCTGGTCAATAAATTACTTTCCCAACTCACCTTCCGTATACATGTACCTGAGATATCACACTCATGCCATTAATATGATGTCACTGTGACGTAATACATATTTTATGTTTGTGGTATCACACTCATGCGATCATCATGTCATTGCTATTGCCACTAGGTCACGTCTTGACTCGAATGTTTTACTTCTTTTTTTTTCAGATGTCCTCTCGATTTCTCCTCTATCTTGTGATAGCAATTATTGTTGTATGTTGTGTCTATGCACCCCCGGTGGTAAGTATTTAATTACATTACACAAAAAATCTGTTTATTCGTTTATCTGTTTATTTCTGTTTTAATATTGTGCATCCACGTTTGTAACTTTCGGTCCATATTCACACCTGAATTTAATGATAAAGTAGAACTAAAACAATCATCTCCACATTTAGTAATTTTAATGATTTTTCAGTGTTGATTATCTATTTTATATCCAATGGTTGCGATTGTTCTGTCTTTGTTGTCATTGGTGTTGAGGGTAGGTTTCTTCACTCATTCGGATGCAATTCTGTCATATGAGTGCAATAACCTATACTAGAAAAACCTCAATCAAACATTTCGAAAAAATCATGGGAAGGTTTTCCATTTTTGAACATGATTCAACTGTTGTGATTTATGCGTTTTCTCCAAGATGCAGAAATATTTTGTGTGAATTCAAATGAAACTGATCAACGAGTTTCAGATACCAGTTTATTTTAATACAGAAACAAGAATTCAAATTCATTGTTCGTCTTTATATGTCTCCCCCATTTCATTCCAAAAACATCGAGAGTTAGCAGTTAAATCAAGATTTTTACGAGTAGTACATTATTGACGTTGCGCCGATATAATTATGTCTTTGCTTGCACCTATTGTAGAATTGTATTTTGAACTACAATTTTCAGTAAAGTAATGTAAAATATATATTTCTTCGATTTTTCAGCCAGATGTCTGCGTTGCCACATGTGAACCTGCGGCTGGAGGACCAGGTTATGAAGGTAAGACTGACCTAACTAAACGAGATTGAGATCTTATTTATCCCCAAAATGTTAGTTTTGTATTCAATAAAAATTTCGTTTCTCTGGAGAGATATTCGGTACACATCACACGTACATTGGATTCACAACTTGGATAATACTGCAAGGTGTCGGTTCACCACCCACGTTACAAAAACAGTGGATTTTCAAATTTAATATCTATTCTGTTGAAATATGAAATAAACGTACACAAAGTTTGAGTTTTAAGCGGTCGCCGTATCTAACAATCTATCCCAGTAATAAACAAAACCTACCACAAAAGATAAAACACTTCGAAATAAATCAATTGTGTCGTGACAAACGTTGCACTGTTTTAGTACATGTACACACAAGCTGAATTAGGCTAAAATACACCGGAGATAAAACAATTGTAGTGCTATATATACTGTGATGATCTGATGATGATTGCATTGCGCGCATAAGTTGGCATATTGGTGTTAGATGTTCATAGTTGTAACTGACATAAGACGGGATCACCAAGCTGCGTTTTGTTTGGCACAGCAATGACGACATTTTCAACATGTGAAAATATAGTTCTTGTGTGTTGAAGACAAATCCATTGGTTCAACTGTGTCAACGAACAGGAGGTGACCAATAGAGGCGTGGGAAAGTTGTATCCCATGCTAACGAAGATATGACATAAAGTCACATAACTGCCAAATGGTTGTATTGCACTGAAATTTACTCATTTAAATATGTATTACCAGCCTTGCGCAATAGATCTATTACTTTAAAAGAAGGCAACATATTTTCACATTTATATTTTCAGCTTAACCTTAGTTTTCATTTATCTTCATTCATATATTCCAAAAGTGTTTATGTATTGAAATCCAACACAGGAACAGAGTTTTGTTTCAAAGTCAAGCAAATTATAATACGATATAAATTTGACTTGTTTGTTTGATTGATTGGGGCTTAACGCCGTACTTACGGTTATTTCACTTATATTACGACGTGACAACAAACGGGTGACTGAATCCACCCTCGATGTCCCTGGCCTCTATATATATTTGAATTCAAGATAATAACAAGACAGTTGTTGCAGCAAAGGTAATTGCACAAAGTTTTACGAGAAATTTGCAATTTAATTTACCGTAAATACCGGAATACAGTAAATTCTGGGATACTTCATATGTGTAGGAAGGATCAAAGCCTATGGGGTGTAATGGTAACATATTTCTTTTGTGGTCATGTTGTTTCCATAAGTTGCAAACTTTCTGTTTACAGTCATTAATGAAACGATTTGATTTCATTTTCAGCTTGTCTAGAGGAATGTGTAGGATGACACAGTTGTACAAGGTACTGCTACAAAGGAAGATGACACTTATCCCTCTGCATATGCACTTTCCCTAAACACTCGATACATTGAACAATAAAGGCGCAATGCTTCGTTTGAAACGTGAAAGGTGTACAGTGCTTACTGAATTCTAGATTTTCAAACCTTGTTTCACTGAAATATCCATAATCGTCATATGGTTTGCTGTAGACTCATGGCATGTAGGATTGTCTTGTTAGAGCTACATTACACCCATTATTGTTACTGATTGGTTGGTGTTTTACGCCGTGCTTAAGGGTATTTCACCTTTATGACGGCGGCGTATTTCATGAAGCAAGGTATACCGGACTATAACTCATCGCGATTGGGCGTTCGTTAATTCATTTGGGAATTCAGTCTTAAGACATATAAATAACTGATGACGTTTTTTGTAATATATTGACGCTTCCGTCTATCTAGTGAACAATCCATAGTATATCTTCGGAAAGGATCTGTTTCTCAAGTTTGAAGTGTGAATATAACAGAAGCTTCTCCAGATATAATATGTCATAACATCGAACATAAAAGATGAAATAATGGACACGAGGCTTATTGGCTTAAAATGTTGAATGAAATGTCGAAATCTGAACCGAGTATAGAGTTTTTCTTTTTCCATTTTTTCGAAGTTTATTTTGGATGTTTGAAGTGAGAAATGATCGATGACCTTTCTATCTGTTCCGCTCTCAATAGCACAAGTTGAGAGTTGGATTGTCAACAGGCACAAGGATCGAACTAATTCAGTTTACTGCCTGAATTCAGATTAAAACAAAATATTTACTCAATGTCATATAAAAACGTAAAAGTGGAAGCCAATGGTTTAAAGTATATCAGAATGATATAATAGAATAAGAAGATTAAACGAGATTTACCTGTAAGTAAACGTTTGATCGGAATCTGCTGTTGTATACTCAGAGGTCACGTGAGTTGCGCAAGCGTTCCCGAGAATGAGACCATTTTTCAACACAAGTGAGCATTCGCCAGCAAAACTCCAACGGCGATAAAAAAAACCTCTTGGTGGGTATAATCCCAAAAAAGAGTGAAGGACGTGACCTCTGATTACTACAGCAGCATGATAGGATTCTGATCAAACGCCTACTTACAGGTAAGTCTAGTTTAATCTTCTAATCCTGTCACACTGGTTACGTAATCAGGAGGTCACGTGATATGTCCAAAGTGGTAGATGGTCACTATTAGGCATGAAGAGTGACTGTAATGAAACTTGAATCCAGCTGAGATGAATTATGTGTACAGAAGGCCAGCAGCCAGACTCATGCATGTTTTGATCCCTCCAGAATCACACCAATAGAAAACCGATCCTGTCTCCATTTAGCTTGCTGAGAAAGTCCAAGTGATCAAAGTGGGCGTCCGACAACAAGACTAGCATCCCCGTCTCATGCGTGGAAGTGAGTCGCTGCTTTTGACTGGGTGACTAAGAACGTCTAGCTTCCTGGGGAAGAGAAGTGAAATGTCAATAAGCACATTTGCTAACATTGAAGACCAATACTGTGTTGACCAGATTGGTACTACAACAATAGCCTTACATTTGCTAGTCTCTATTTTTGGAGAACTTTCCGAATAACCGAAAAGGTGGAAGCATATGGCAATTTATAGTTATTACACAATTCATAAAAAGCGTTCACTCCAATAGAAAAGAGACCCTGTCTCCAATAAAAATACACAGGGCATTTATTGTTAAACCTACTAGCAAACAAGTGTATGTCAGGGGTACCAAACTGAAGATTATTTGTGAAAGTTATCTAGCCACTATTAGGTCATTTGTATAGTCCGATGCCACATATTCTGCCTCAAGCTCCGCTAGCAGGTTGTCTGTCAGAGAATTTATTGAAGAATTCCGCCAATGTCCCCTCCAACATAATGCTGTACTTTACATCCTTTAAAAGTTTAAAACAATGCTGTTCTCGTGGTCTAGCCCACACATTATATAATTTTTCTGCTAAATGTAAATCATTCTCTACATGATGTTCCTGGCACAGCGAAAATATAGACAATTATACAGCTGGTGCATACTTGTTTTTTCTAGTTATCGCACAAGAGAAATTACGAAAACGAATCGATATTTTATGTGTTGTGTAAGATACGATAATGTATTTTCCAAATCTTTTAGGGCAAGTAGGTCTCGTTCTTATTCTTGTCTTCCGGTTACTTCTGTCAAGATGTGCCGCTCTGTTTGGAATCCCGATACTTCAGAGACGAATTTCGTGTTGCTGTTGGGTGTAGATATAAGATCTCTTTTTTATTCTCGGACTGAAACAGAAGTAGGACCTGTGCCCCATTGTGGTGTATAGAGTTTGCTGAAACGATCAAGACATACAGAATGCCACAAATAAAGCCTGTAAAACCGAGACTCTACTCCGATAAGATAGAACACAAACAGAAAACAGCAAAGGCACAAACAGTCATTAACTCAACACAAACATCTAACTAGGGCAATTATTTTTCCACAATTAATGACAGACTCCGCCC
>JARFOD010045490.1:0-10114 GCA_031763545.1 Mopalia muscosa
TTATCCATTTGTCTGTCTTCTGCAGTTCTATGCATATTGCTATTTCTTGTTATCACTATATCTCAGGAACCGCTGCTACGATCACTTTCATGTTTTGTTAATAGCTTCCTTTCATGGTCTAGTTTTTCAGGTTTTGGTTTTGATCCATGTAATGTCTGTCTAACTCTATACCTAGTAAACACAACTCTTCCTATACTTGCTTAGGCACAAGACGGAACATCAAATCACGAATCCGTCCCCTCTTAGACCCTTCTCCTCAAACTATCTTAACAGTGTGGGCGTCAAGATCCATTCATGGATCTCTTGTTTACTCCTGGAAAGTGTGGGAACCCTGTAGTTTTACATAATAGAGCTAGTGGATTTGAACCAGGGCATCAATAATTTCTAATATATTTGCCCTGGTGGCAATCAAACCAGTTTCTCTGTTCAAGGACCCGCGGCCTTGGCTTAGTGGTCGCTAATGCGCTTGCTAAACTGAACCTGCTTCGATTTACAGTTCACCAGATCGAGTCCGCCTGTAAACAATCAGGTATATCAGCGAGTCACATATTGTGGCTCCGGCAATCGCGGGGATGGTTTTTACGAGATTGCCTCTTGGTTTTCCACCGTAATTAGGCTGTGTACAGCGTGAACTGGATAATCTGTCGTCACATAAGGGAAATACGCTTAGAGTACGACGTTTAACACCAATCAAACAAACAAACAAACTGTTCAAACAATACTGATATGGATTTGTATGTCCTGTTTTCAGCCTCTAATGGAAGCTATTGTTCATCATTGACAGGAAAGTCCGAAGAAGACTGAAGAAAACTCTGACCAGCTAGAGGTTGAGCTCTCAAAGAAATACAATTGTACAAATGGCTTAACGCAGAGGGTCTAACTGTCTTGAATGCAAATTCTGAGGGAATGTATTGTGAAAAGACAGTTCCCTTAACCGCCACCTGTAAAAACAGTTACCGATTCTTGTTGTGGATATTTGCCTTGTTTTACAGAAGCATGGGTATATATTAAAGCTGTTTTGAATGCAAATTCTGAGGAATATATTGTGAACAGACAGTGTCCCGAACTGCAAACTGTATAAATGTATACCATGTCCTCTTGTATGGACATTAACCTGGTTTTGCACCAATATACGAAAATGTTGAGTAAAAAACGACTGAGATGTTTCAATTCAAAATTATCTTGCAATTAAATAGCTGAGTGTTTGGAGCGAGTTAACTACATGCATAACACTGTTAGCTAAGTGATTAGTTCTGATAAGTTGGTGAGATCTGAAGTTTGCCGACTTACATGGGGTTAACATTGTAATGTACAGATGTGTTTTGAATTAATTGTTGTCATGAGCCAGTTGTGTGGGGTTCTGTCTCCGTTTCTTTTCTTTTCAAGATTTTAAACAAATTTTCATTTGTATTTAAATTCTTAAAAGATGAAATGGTAAGGTTGTTAAAATAGTGAAATAATTTCCTTAGGTTAATACTCAATATAAATTCTGTCTTTAATACAGTACTTACTCGCGAAGTTATATCATAAGTTTCTTAAAAACTTCTCATTTCAAATCTTAAAATATGTCAGATTTCTTGATTCTTTGATATCCTAAATGCCAAAACAAACATGGGGGGATACATGTATAAGCATTGTTTATTGATGTAATGTGTCACAAGATAAAACTTACCAAATAAAACCTTGGGAAAACTTTTATATCTGATTTCTTTTGGCAATTTTATTTTTTGTTGAGTGAGTTACACAATGTGGCTTTTTACTTGGTTTTTTACTGGGCTTCCTCTTGGGGTTTTCAACGTAATTAATCAAGGAACAGTATGAAGTGGTCCCTCCCCTGGGCAATACAAACTGTACGTTAAATATGAATAGTACAATATGTGTAATTTTAAGAGAAAGCCTTGCCATTTCAGCTTTAAATATTCCTATATGGAGTGATTAATCTTGACCTGTGAATGGTGGGTGGAAGGTCTGTGTACCCTGATGCTCACCATGGAACCATTTCAGACTGATTTCTCTCTCATAAATCTCATTGTTAATTTGCATCATTTGTGTTGATAAATTGGTGCTGTTTAGTCAATGTTTGTTCACAGTGACACTGAAGGTGATTTCTTTATCCATTCAATGGCCAAATTTGAGTCCTTTGAGGGAAATGATCTTAAAGGAACGCCGCTTATTTCTTTATTTAGCTCTGGAGGAATTTTAATTTTGAAGCTCAGCCACTTCACATTTTCTGATTGTGCTAGACGCCTAGTGTGGCTGTTACTGTTGGAAAAACACCACCATCTGATAAGTAAAATACCCCAGAAAAATGTGTTTATTAAACATCAGTACTCAATATTAAAGATTTTTGGTTAGCCTTAAGTGGGTTAGCTTATAGAAGAGATCACTCAGATTTTGGTGTGTATAGAAATGTAAATGTCCAGGCATCCAGGTGGCAAGCACAAAACCCCAGTCACATTTGCACTGTCCATAAGAAAACATTTTGCAAAGTAAGTGCTTAGATCACTGATTAACCAAGACAGGTTAAGGTTGCTAATCCTGTCTTTACTTTGCAGGGGCCAGTCGATTTTCAAAACACCCGTTTAGTCTATTTTTCAGATGTATGTAAATCTGTACCATATATATGTATACTTTTTTTGGAAAGCTTGAATACTCGGGATAGCATAGATGTGAATGTGGTGAACATCTAATTATTATTTCCAAAAATATTGCAAAATGAGTAAATGTTGACAGAAAAAAATACTGCATTTTACATGGTTTATTTCTCGAAGTGCAATAAGACAACAAATTAGTTGATCGAGTAGAATAGCCTTTGAACTGGTAAATGGTGCCTCATTTTAAAATAATTACATCGATCCCTGTGGATTTTTTGCCTACCCCACCTTGGAAAGTCTTATGATCAAGGACAAACTTGTAAAAAATGAGTCACTGTTCACTAAACCACTTTGTGCTCTTTTACAATGGTACAAATTTGAAGTTTCTAACATGAATAGTTTTCTAGCAATACGCCATGGAAAATGTAAAGTCTGCTCAATGTTTAAGTGCCAGAAATAGGCAATTAAAAATTAAATTATAGACTCAACTTTAACGGTTTGTAATTAGAATTTCTAATTTTATTTTTTTGCAACAAAAATATGGTTTGAATACCTAACTCGTAATCCAAGTAATAACAAAAATTTTGTTTATTTTGAGCCCAGAGTGTTCAGCAAGACCTTAATCACCATAGACACCACAGTGTTATTGTTGAAATAGATGTGCAGTGAAATAAGTCTATGTGTCTTTATGGCAGTATTGAGCAGTGTTTATGTTAATGATATGTCTATATGTGAATGTTTAGCCTTTATTTTGTGATCAGTTCTAACACATCCTTGTCAACATCTTAGTATCTGTTATATGTGGTCTATGTTTAACTGATTTACATGTGTCATTATCAAGCTACCAAAGCCTGTAATCAAATAAAACTACCAGTAAATCTCATGCCTTGAAATTGATAGCAATGTCACTTTGTTAAAATAAATTCCCTTATCTTGTCTTTGAAGACTTGTAGCAATCTATGACATGAAACTGTTGTCTTGGATAATTTGAGACATAAGCTTAATTTAAAAACTAACTAAAGATATTAATTTTTATTCGTGAACATTCACCAATGGAGAAAAATGCTGGGTTGGGGAATGTTCAATCTGTCGCAATGAAGCGTCAGCTTAAGCCAAGCATGACCGCCATGTCCAATAGCTGAATGGGGATCACCAGTAGCTAAAGAGGTAGATAACTCTGTCAGTCGTATAACAGGTAGAGCCATCTATGTTATTGATTAACAATAGCATTCTATTGAATATTCATTACCATCAATGAGATAAATTGCACTATATGGGCTATATAGTTATCCCCATTTTTTGCCCATTTTTTAGTAAGGGAGGGGGGGGGACTTAAAAATGCTACTCGGCGTCCATCCGCCCGTCACAAAAGTCTGTGAACATGCTAGCTTGAAAATAAATTCACTGATTAACTTCAAACTTGGTATGTAGCTTTTTCCTGTTAAGATGACAGATGGTATTGCATTTCACTAAATTCAGTTACACTCAATGGCCGTTATTACATAATTTGAGAATATTCATGTCTGTATGTGTCATGAACACGATAAGTAGAGAATAAATTCACGGATTAACTTCAAACTTTGAAGATTACTTCCTGCTTTTAAGATAATGAATCGGGTCAAATGCCACTTCCTTTAGTAAAACAAGATGGCCACCATTACATTACTTTATAATAGTCATTACAGGTACTGTATATGTTGTGAACACTATAACTAGTTTATGGATTAACTTGGAACTTGAAATATAGTCTCCTCTCATTAATATAACAGAAGCTATTGAATTTCATCAAATTGCGTAAAATAAAATGGCCGCCATAGCATAATTTTATAATAATCATATCTGTATACGTTGTTAACATGGTGCCTCTGCAACAAATTCTCAGAGTAACTTTAAATATAGTCTCCTCTTAAGACAAGAGATAGGATTCAATTTCATCAAATTCCGTAAAACAAAATGGCCGCCAATGCATCATTTTGACATATACAAGCCTACATGTTCTGAACATAATCATTTTGAGATCGAATTCACAGATTAACTTGTGAATTAGCTCTACTAAGACATGTGATAGGATTGCATGTTCTCAAATTCTGCAAAGCAGTATGGTCTCCCTTGTATGATTTTTCAATATTCACACATACATGATAATTCCTCCAAATTTCACAAAACTTAATGGCAGCCGTTGCATATTTTCAATGTATGCAAACCAAAAGGACCATCAATCAAATTCAGGTATTTACTTCAAACTTGACTTTTTCTATTAATACCATAGATGTTCCTGTATTTCACGAGGTATCCCAACAAATATGGCCAACATTGCATATGGCACCAAAATGGTGACACAAAATGGTTCTTTGAAAGAAAAATAAAAAAGTTCTTAAACAAAAATAGGAAAAGGAGATTTGACAGGGATGATAAGCACCTATTTTCAAAAAAAGGCTGTAGTGGTGGACCTGCTAGCTACTCAGCTTGTTGTTTTTAAAAGACTGACAACTTATAGTGGTACCCTATTTTATGGCTGTTCCTTTGTTTTGTTTTCAGGTGTCAGTGTAATGGACACAGCGCCACCTGCGACGAGTTAACAGGAGATAACTGTGATTGCCATAACAACACACACACTACCTGTAATAAAGACAGCAAAGAAAAGAAACCCTGCTGGCAGAAACAGGTATTTAATAATAATTATATCTGTTAAAACAAATAATATACAATCAAGTTCATTTTGCCATTTGCTAATACTTCATAAGTAATATGGAACATATATATCATTTATTTAATGTTTACTTCTCTCCTAAACCCAGAATTTATCCTCTCTTCATAATATTTTAATTATATTTACACCTGAGCCATTAACACCTGATGAATGCAAAGAGATTTGTCCCCATTCGCCTGGATTTGTACAATAGTGCAGCAAGTTTTCACCTAGATTTGTAAAATAGTGCAGCAAGTTTTCACCTGAATTTGTGCAATAATGCAGCAAGTTTTCACCTGGATTTGTACAATAGTGCAGCAAGTTTTCACCTGGATTTGTAAAATAGTGCGGCAAGTTTTCACCTGAATTTGTGCAATAGTGCAGCAAGTTTTCACCTGGATTTGTACAATAGTGCAGCAAGTTTTCACCTGGATTTGTACAATAGTGCAGCAAGTTTTCACCTGGATTTGTACAATAATGCAACAAGTTTTCACCTGGATTTGTAGAAAAGGGGTCCAGCCTGTTCATTTGTCTCTGTAGAATAGTACACCAGCCTGTTCATTTGGCTTTGTACAAAAGGGCACCAGCCTGTTCACTTGACTTTGTACAATTGGTCATCAGCCTGTTCACTTGACTTTATACAATTGGTCACCAGCCTGTTCATTTGACTTTGTACAATTGGTCACCAGCCTGTTCACTTGACTTTGTACAATAGGTCACCAGCCTGTTTACTTGGCTCTGACAATAGGACACCAGCCTGTTCATTTGGCTTTGTACAATAGGGCACCAGCCTGTTCACTTGACTTTGTACAATATGACACCAGCCTGTTCACTTGGCTCTGACAATAGGGCACCAGTCTGTTCACTTGACTTTGTACAATAGGACATCAGCCTGTTCATTTGGCTTTGTACAATTGGTCACCAGCCTGTTCCCTTGACTTTGTACAATATGGCACCAGCCTGTTCACTTGACTTTGTACAATATGGCACCAGCCTGTTCATTTGACTTTGTACAATTGGTCACCAGCCTGTTCACTTGACTTTGTACAATAGGACATCAGCCTGTTCATTTGGCATTGTACAATGTGGCACCAGCCTGTTCACTTGACTTTGTACAATTGGTTTCCAGCCTGTTCTTTTGGCTTTGTACAATAGGACACCAGTCTGTTCACTTGGCTCTGACAATATGGCACCAGCCTGTTCACTTGGCTCTGACAATATGACACCAGCCTGTTCACTTGACTTTGTACAATAGGTCACCAGCCTGTTCACTTGACTTTGTACAATAGGTCACCAGCCTGTTCACTTGACTTTGTACAATTGGTCACCAGCCTTTTCATTTGGCTTTGTACAATAGGGCACCAGCCTGTTCACTTGACTTTGTACAATAGGACATCAGCCTTTGGCTTTGTACAATTGGTCACCAGCCTGTTCACTTGACTTTGTACAATAGGGCACCAGCCTGTTCACTTGGCTTTGTTCAATTTCATCTAAATTTTTGTACCCCTCAGGCTCATTGACCCTTTATTATGGAAAAACACTTGGATAATCATTACCATTAATTCAACATGACTTTTTTTTTGTTTCAGTGTTCCGAATGTAAAGAATATTTCCTTGGTACTCCAACCTATGGACATCAATGTTATCGTCAGATGACCATGGAACAAGACTATTGTTTTGATCCTAACACTCAGAGTCGCTGTAGTCAAGACCCTGCCCCTCTTATTCAAGGTCGCACCGTCTTCTTCTGCTTCCAGCCCAAATACCTTAATGTGGATATCAGAATTACAGTGGACGTCACTGATGGCGGTAATAAGTGCTTTTCTAAAATATCTTTATGTGGCGTGTAGAATCAGATTAATAACGAAAAGCAAAAGACTGGATAGATTCTAACTTTCATTAACATGAAGCAACGTCTATCCTGACATCATTTGCAAGTACATCTATATAATAACTGATTGTAGACATTGGACAATTTGTCAACCAAACAGAGCAACTGGAAATTCTTAGATTTTTGTGTCTGTTTAAATGGTTTTATTGTGGCAGAAGTAGACTCATAAATTATGGAAATATGGTATAAAGTTTGAAAGTTTAATCTGTATTGACTTACACTCAATTTTCTGTGTGATCCTTGTCCAAGAGACAAACTGAGACATGTTATTTATATCACACATGGAATAGTTTCAAAGCATCAATACAAGTTACAAATCTCCCCAACAAACTTCATAGAATATGGTCAAATACATTGACAACTGGTGACTTCCCACTTTAGATTGAACAGATTTAAGTCTCCCAGTGGTGTTTGTTTTTATATAGTCAGACAAACTAGGGTGCATTCCTTAATTTGTTTGGGCTTGCACCCCATCACGACTGAAAGGACCTTAAGTATGACGTAAAACCCAATCAAATCAAACTGATAAATATGTCAATGGCCTTTGAATATGTGACTACATTTCTGGAAATGTGTTTATGACATTTGATACTTTTTACCAATGCTTTCAATGAGGTTCTTAGTTCTTTAAACGTTTGATTTACAAATATACCATGTCTTTTTTTAATATCTTTTTAAAATTATTTTCAGCGGCTGATGTGTATTTCTCACCTTGTGAAGACACATTTCTTGTTGACGTGGATTCCTATGGTTTTCACTCAATTGTCACAGATCCTAACTACCAGAAAATGTTAGATGATAATGTGGCATTCACTGGACAGGGTAAACAAAATGTCTCCAATTGTTCTCATGATAAGAGCAGTTTTAAGAAAGTCGAAATGGAAGCTAATGATCTGAACACTTTTGTGACCGTGGATTATGCCAAGACGCTCCTTTTGGTGAAAAATGTTAAATTCAGATTGGTTATCACGTTGCCACTGGACGTGCATGATTTGCGATCATCCAAATTTTTTTTGATTTTAAAGAGTCTGAGTGCTACGTCTACAAACAAGACTTTTGGAAGTTTATATTTCCGACAGGACCAGCCACATATTGATCTCTTCGTTTTCTTCTCTGTGTTTTTCTCATGTTTTTTCCTCTTCTTAGCAAAGTGTGTTTTATTGTGGAAAGTTAAACAAACCTTTGACGCTCGACGTTCGCGCCAAATGAGAGTGCGCGAAATGAAGCATATGGCGTCTCGTCCATTTGCTCGGGTGTTAGTTTATATAGAACAAGAACATCCTCCACCCGTGCAAACTTTGACATATCTCCGTAGAAACAGACTTCCTAAAGTGAGAACTGGTCGAATGGACCTGTCCAACCCACCCAACCTTCTCAGCAATGCAAGAGAGACTAACTTTAGCTTATCTCCAATAGCTATGGAACCTACAGATGACGGCATAGCGGCTGTAGGGACTGTGATTTTACGTTTACCAGGTGGCGCCAGTGCAAGTAATAAACTTGCGTTGGGTTCCGCTTTAACAAGGCGACTTCATTCTGGAACAAACAATAGCCATGGTCATCAAAAAGTGAATCTAAGGAGACGATGCAGCGCGTCATTTGCCTAATCAAATCTTTCATGTTTCGTGTTAAAGCATAGAAATGTTCAGTTATGATATGCTTGCTGTAAATCACTGTCCATTTTGTTCATGAATAATTGTTACTTTCTGTGCTAGCTGTGAATGTATTACTGCATCTAAAACAAACACCCATTTATGTTATGTTTCATAACTACAACATGTGTCTGCCGATTCCAAGACACGTTTTGCAAGTCCTTCGTTTAGCTTTTAAGGTAGTAGTTTCATGAATTAAATTTTAGGGGACATGAAGTATTTTTGGATGATTTTCCTGAGAATAGTCACTGACAGTATTCAGCAGGTCTAATGTTACATTGGTATTGGCTTTCTCTGTTGTGACCTACAATTCTACCATTATATAGGTGTCTGTGATATATCACCATGTAATTAATATGTAATTGGGTCATTCATCAAAGACAAGGTTTTTCTGGGGGTTTTTTTGTTTTTCTATTTTAATCAATTTGTCATTATATTGGTGCATTCTGGCGTGCTGCCGTAACAATTCAATAGATGTGCTGCTTGAGGAATTTGATGTGCACCTTTCTCAAGTCATTTTTTCTCCATCCCTCTCAAATTAATATTCCTCAATTTTGAGGATGAATTTGGTCTACATCTTTCTCGATTAAATATAACTCCATCTTTTTTAAATTAATATTCCTAAATTTTGAGGAAGAATTTGGTATACATTTTTCTTAATAAATATTCCTCTTTCTTTTTCAAATTAATGTTACTCAATTTTGATGAGGAACTCTTTCTCAATTCAATATTCCAAAATACAATCTTTTGATGAAAAATTTGGTGAAAACTTTCTCTTATCATATTCTTGAGCATGTTGAATTGTAGGTGGGTAAAATCTCAGTTCATCTTTCAAGCCCTGAGGTTTCAAATCTCAATATATTATCATTTGTGTAATCAATTCATTCAAACTACTCTAGTGATTTGTGAGGCTGTGGTGTGCATACTTCTCAATTCATCTTTATTCATATGCCTGTGACTTTTGAGGCATTGGAGCATATCTCCTAAATCCATTTTCAGTTATATGCAATCTTGGCCGTGCCCTTTGAATCTGATCTGTTTTTGTTTTGAGTTGTGATTGTTCTACCATCAAATGTTACCAACAGTGTTGAGGGGGGTTTTCTTCGTCCATTGGCAGGCTTTCAATGAAGAGACGTAGCCTTGAGGAGAGCCTTATCTGAGTAGACCAGAGAATTCATCACCGCATATCTAGTGAGAGTGGGGACAGTCGGCCTGATTGATGTGCTCCAGTCGATAAGTCCCGTGGTCGACTTGGTGATACAATTACAGACATGACTCCCGTGGGGGG
>JARFOD010045501.1:0-10114 GCA_031763545.1 Mopalia muscosa
TGTCCGTCGTCATATAAGTGAAATACCCTTGAGTACGACATTAAACACCAATCAAACAAACAAACAAATCTTTCATATGTCAAATTTATGTGGCTCACTGTTCCATATTTCCAGTACAGTTTTGAAATTGTACATCCATATATGCATACAAGGATGCTCACATAATAAGGGCAGGTGATAAATGTTACCAGTCAACCTGTAACTGTTTACAATAACTCTGGCTAAGGGCAGTTTGTTTGAAGAGTAGCAATGCTGTCATTACTTAGCCCTGGAGGAAAATTAACTTTCCACCATGATGGCAATGCTTTACACCTTGGTTGTGCTAGTGTCAATTGTTGTTAGAATACATCTCCATAGAAAACATTTTCTATTACTTCCAACCCTGGCCTACAATGGGGTTATTTTTACAGGAATTTGGAAGCTGTTCCCAATCATACCTGAGCAAATGCAGAGCCAATTTTACCATGTTTAAAGATAATCGCTTCTTGGTTATTTCACATGGCAGTTTGACACTGTTTAATTAATACATTGAGTATGAAATAACTTGAGGTATGACATAAACGAATGCTTTTCAATTTGTATTTTATTTATTTGATAGATGTGTGGAATTTTTACCTGCCATACCTTTATTCCTGTATATCTCTGATGGGTGTCCTTTTGCTTTTATGTAAGTACACTAATTATATAATATGTTCGTGTGTTTATGATAAACAGTAGCCATGGTACATGTGGATGAATCATCTGCAGCTAACATTTAACCTATATCTCCTGACACATCAATGTCTTTACTCCCCGACCGCATGATATTTACTTGTTCGTTTATAGCTTCTTAAAGACTGCTGAAAGTGGTCCAGGAAAAGTAAAAAATTATCAAAGGTATTATTCAGTTTTGCTTTTATTATTGCTTTTTGTAAATTTTTAGTGTGTACTCCCATGGGATTTACTAGGATGTTTACAGTCATTGGCCAGATGGTCGTTAAACCAAAGGTAAACTTAATTATACAATTTCTGGATAAAGGTAAACTTGTCAAAATAAAATTAAATGATATGATCGAACATCAGAAGTAATAACCTTTTTACATCTTTACATTTTATTGTATCCCAGACCTTCACTTTAAGCCATGAACACTGAAAAGTGGCCAATCCATTGTCAATATAAGTGAAATACCCTTGAGAATTACACTTAACTCCTATCAAGCTAACTACCTGACAATTACTGATTGACATTTCTGATTATAAATACGGTTTATAAAATATTATCATTTGATTCATAGTTGGCGTGTGTAAGTGGTGTGAGGGAACTTCTAGATGCTCTCAGAGCCCTGAGACATTGTGAAGAGGGTGTGTTAGTGGTGTGAGGGAACTTCTAGATGCTCTCAGAGCCCTGAGACATTGTGAAGAGGGTGTGTTAGTGGTGTGAGAGAACTTCTAGATGCTCTCAGAGCCCTGAGACATTGTAAAGAGGGTGTGTAATGCAACCTTTGATTCCAATTTAGTGATTGACAGTCCCATCTAGGGTGGTTTCATTCATCAAGTAGGCTGGTTTGTCATATTAATAAAATAACCCTCAGACTATTTGTAATTTGTTCTCATCGAAATGATGTAATGATAAAATGATATATGATCATTCTATTATTTTTAGTTTTTAAGAGATATTGAAGAAGAACTTGCCATTGTGAGATTAGAAGAAGATGATTTGAAGCGAAAAATTACATACAAGCATCACAGTAAGAATGTTTTACTGTCAATTTTATTTGTCACAGTCACTAACAACAGATTTTATTTACAAAAAGAATTGTAAAACCGGTTACAACATTCTATCACAGTTTATTTACAGTATACTCAGTTGTTAAACTTAATTTCATGTGGAACCATCGCATCTCACTGTTATGAAAGTTGGTATATTTTAGTTTTTATAATCGTTTGGTATGATATGTCATGAAGACTTTTGGAAGTAGTCGTTTTTTTCAACACAATTAACTGATTATATTTTTGGATTTTTTTTCTGTTTTTTTTTTTTTTTGTCTGTCAAAGGGATGCGTTGTTTATTGCACAGATTGTGTACTGTTTAACTGTTTTATCTCCATAGATTCAGCTAAAATAGCCAATGGCCATGCAGCTAGAGAAGATATTTATACAGAGTTAGGAGAAGTACAGGACAGGAGGAAAGAATTAGGTGAGTTCCGTTAGTGACTTGGTTTTCTACGTCATGTGACATTAGATCACAATTAATTCTGCCTAGGGTAGTTTGGTTTATTAACTGTCTCACAAACTTTCTTCTGGAAAAAAAGCTCCTTCAGGAGTTCACAGTCAGAATCTTGTCACATGATGATATGGGAATTTTTTAGGAAAAATTAAATAAGAAACTGAAAATCCCTGTTTATTTTAAAACTATAGTTAGCCCTGGCAAAATAGATACAGTATTTGTGGTCTTACAGCATGTACATGAATTTAGCAAGTTCTGTATTGTCAGCTGTATATTCTCTACTGCGATACTTTATTAAAAAGTGAAAAAAATAGTAGTGAAAAGAGACAGTTAAATGCTGATGATCACATGAAATGTTTATATATAAAGTAGAGTTATACAGAATCGGAACTTTGTGTAAAGTATTGTGAATTTATTGTTTATCTGTACCCCATTGTTTCCAGAAAACCGAGCTAAAGTATCATCTTGGAGGAGGAATCTAGTGTATCCATTGTCCATGTTAGCTTTGTTGGCTCTCACTGTGAGTTCAGATTTCCCACATTTTATTCCCACTGTATTCCTTAACATTATCAATTTTATAGTGGCCATTCTTTTTGACATCCTCCATTCCATTTTTGATACTTACATGTACCGTAAATTAAGCGGCAACATCTGTAAGGAGTGACATTAAAATGCATGAATTGTATTTAGTACAGTTTATTTTTTCTACAGACTTGAGATCCCATGAAGGGTTTTATAAAACATGAACTATACTGTTCTTTTATATAAGTGAAATACCCTTGACTAATGCCAATTAAACAAATAACAGAATGGTCTTGAAAGTTGCTGAAGACAATGTTTATATATTCTTTCACTGTTAGGAAGTTTCTTTGTTTTTGACTGCAGGCTATATTACTTTTGATGGTTGCTCAAAACACTTTCCAAGTTTTAATAGGCATGAAGGCTCTTCCTGTCGGGGCTAAGGTAAATGCAGCTTAACACATCCTGTAACAGACTTGTGATTCGATATAATTGTGTCGGATTAAATATAAAAATATAAAGTATGGTGTCCAAATTGGTCATTTTGCTGAGCTTTTCAAATGACTGGGTGTCAAATTTAGACAGTTTTCCTATCTCCTGCATTTTAAAGTGTCTTTAAAAAGGGTGTTCAATAAAGCAATTGTTCACTTCAGGGTGTCCATTTGGATGAGTGGACAGGTGTCTGTCTTAGCCCTTGATTACATTAAGTCTTATATATTTGTTATGGTGAGAACTTAATGTAATCAAGGGCTAAGGCAGACACCTGGAAAATTTAGTAGTGCTGTTCAAATCAATAAGTCTTATATATTTGTTATGGTGAGAACTTATTGATTTGAACAGCACTACTAAATTTTACTCTTCTGTGCTGTTTATGAATAATACTAGAGCATTCAGTTGTCAAACTTGTATCAAAAGCTACAAAACTCGATTTCAGCAAAGTGAGAGACTAAATTATACTCTAAAATGATGAATTATTGACCTTCATATCTTATGATTTTAAATGTGTTTCAGGAGGCTGTGCTAGGGATGGCATCCATGTCAGTATTTGGGTCATTTGGAGCTGGCCTTGAGATTGTATTAATATTGTATCCTTTGTCAATACTAGTAATGAAATACAATAAAAATCGTTAGAGAAAGTTAATATTTGCCGGTGAGAAGTCTTTAGAAAGGTGAGGAGTAAATGTCCTTTACATTTTTTCTTTTCTTTTCTGCACATCATTTTGTAGTAGTAGTTTTGAGCAAAATGAATAGCCTACAGAATCTCTTGATTCAAGATGTAGGTGGACTTTGTCACTAGATTATACTCAAGCAAATATTCATCAGACGATTTCTTTTTAAATGAGAAGTTGATTTCAAGCAAATATAAGAATTAGATAACTCTTTCTGTTACATGGACTTATTTTTAATGGAAAGTGTTTATCATTTTAAGAATATATTACATCGGTGTTATATAATTTTCATGGGGGTTGCATGGTATTTTTTGGTTACTTTCCATGTTTCCTTTATCACTTAGAATGTGTAAATGCCTTTTCCTTGACCATTGGTTCAGCTATTTAATGTTAGCATCTGTGATGGGGTTTTACTCTCTACCTTTTTTTGGTCAACTCTCACCAAATTTTCATGATACCACCATGGTTAAAATTATAGGGAACTGCATTCTGATACTGGTTTTCAGTTCAGCATTACCAGTATTATCACGAACTTTAGGTGAGTAAACTCAATGATTTCACATCTATACAAACAGCATTACCAGTATTATCATGAACTCTAGTTGAGTAAACTCAACCATTTCACATCTATACAAACAGCATTACCAGTATTATCACTAACTCTAGGTGAGTAAACGCAACCATTTCACATCTTTACAAACAGCATTAGCAGTATTATTATGAACCAGACCTTATTTTTGCACAACTTTGCGTAACCGATCTACTGTTCACGTGAATTAAATTAAAACCCATATAACCTATCGTTCGGTTACATAAAAAAACATATAGGTTATGTAAAAACTAAATATACAGTGTAATTACGATAGAATGGACCTCGAGATACCACATAAACAGATAAACCTTGTTTACTGATTTTAATCAAAATATCATTGACAAATAAAGTCTTTAAAACCAGTAGATCAAGCTGGGAATGCTCAACAGGTGGGTTAAACATGGCGCAAATGTCATAATATAGCATCGTCGTTGTTGTCTCAGCAGCATGTGGTAAGCTGCTCTGAGTGGCTTCAAGACAAAGGGTTAATCTGGTCATTATCAGAGCAAATCAAGGCACATGGGGTGCAGTTAATGTAAAGTTTTTACAAAGTTATTCAAATTAAGCCTGTTGGGTTTCATTTATTGTGAACTGTCAACACTTTCAACAGCATGAGCAGACATACATGTAGAGCTAAAGAAGACTGTGATAGATCAACGGTGTATTTGATTGGCTGTAGACAACCAGGTAACAGCCAACACAGCCTTAGGTTTACTATTTCGCGCTGTTTATTGATCGGTTTCATTTTTAGTTAGTAAATTCATTTGGTTTTTTTCTTCAAATTTACGTCATAAGTGAAGCAAGAAACGGTTCATACCTAAATAAACTTAGAATATGGTCAATCTATCATAAAAAGTATTTCTGAGAGCGTATTAGAATCGTTTTCTGGCTATCTTGTATATAACATGTATATATACACTGTAGACATCTGAGGTACATGGTCTTAGTTTGCATGATTTTTCGTTTTCGTAACCTCCACGTAACCTGAACGACCATTCGCATGAAAAAATAAGGCCTGATGAACTCTAGACGGGTCAACTTAAACTTATATCTTTACAAACATCATAACCAGTATTAAAACAACTTCTAGTTGATTCCACTCAAACTTTTCACATCTGTACAGAGAGTATATGTTTAATTGATTGTTCCATATGACGATAACTTGGGAACGGTGATGTTGATCAATTAAAAACCTACATGTAAGCATCCTCTTGCTGAACAAGACAGAAAATTTATATAATCAGCTGTTTTGCACAAACGGAATTTATACCTTAACAAAAATATTTGTGATTTTATCTGTTGTAGGTGTGACTAATTTTAATCTCTTGGGTGATTTTGGTCGAATGGAATGGTTAGGTAATTTTTATATTGTTCTCTCATATAACTGTATATTTGCTGTAGCCACAGCACTGTGCTTAACGAAGCGTTTTACAGCTACAGTTAGATATGAGATTTATCACCGTCTCAAAATAGCATTTAACCGAGAAAAGCGATCAATGTCCATCACTAGTGCCAATGGTTCGGCTGGAAGTAAAGAGGATGTTATGTATTAGTAGAATCTTATGCCCATTGATTCAGGGGAAATGTGTTGGAACACATCGAGACAGGTTTCCTATGTGTATATCTATGGACCGATGACACCCTTCGAAATTCTGTGTTTTATTGAAATATGGCCAGCACAATAGATGGGAAAAATTCAAAAAGGCTGCCAGTGTTATCAAAATATGGCCAGCATGACAGATGGGAAAGATTCAAAATGTTGCCTATGCTATTGAAATATGGCCAGCACGACAGATTGATTTTCAAAATGCTGCCTGTGTTATTGAAATATCGCTATCACAACAGGTGTGGAAAATTCAAAATGCTGTCTGTGTTCTCGAAATATGGCCGTCACAGCAGATGAGAAAGATTCAAAATGCTGTCTGTGTTTTATTGAAATATGGACGTCACTACAGATGGAGATTCAAAATGCTGCATGTGTTTTATTGAAATATGGCCAGCATGACAGATGGAGATTCAAAATGCTGCATGTGTTTTATTGAAATATGGCCAGCACGACAGATGGGAAAGATTAAAAATACTGTAGCCCTCTGGCTAAGGGCAGTTTGTTCAAAGAGTGGCAATGTTGTCTTTACTTAGCACCATGTAAGTGAAATATCTGTTAGTATGACTTTAAATCCGATCAAACACATCAATAGCAGTGAAATATCAATTCTATTTGTGGTAAAGATCCTTCAGACCTTGTATTTCATCAACAAATAAATAACAAAGCATTATATGGGGATTTAGAATCTTGAAATCAACAGATCATCCTGAGATAAACAGGGGAAGATTAAGGTAGCATTTTTTTCTCCAGACTAGTGGTGGGGTCCTTTTGAAGGGTTAGAAATTATTTCATCTGTTAAAGACTGATTGGATATATTTGCTGGAGGAGAGATGTCAATGTGTAAGGATCGGAAATCCAGATATCGTGTATTGGAGTAATTCAGGAATAATTATTGTCAAAAAATAACCCAGTGAGACATTGAGCTTGTCTTAAGGAAGTACACAACATGTATTAGTGCATATTTATTAGATATATAAACAGTATTAGCATCCTATTTACAAATAAACAAATCCAAGGTGCCAATAAATCATTTTTCCGTCTATTACCACAAATAAACAAAACTTTTCTCTACCACACAGGTTAATTCAATCTGTATTGTGGAATTGTTAGGCTTGATATATCAATGAACAAAACTACACAAATATCCACACACATCACTTAATACTACAATGATGTTTAACAGGTATCATGAGGAGGTTTTATTGCAAGATGTAAAAAAATTATTTAGAATTTATTTTTTTTTTTTTTAATTGATGTAATATTTAAGTTTTTTCAAAACTTCTATGGTTGATCTATATCATAAATCCTCCAGAATCGAGGCATTTGTTAGGTATTGTGTTAGATGTATTTTTTGTACCAGGTATCTTCATGGGTTTAACAAACTCATATCAGTACATATGTTGGTTTTATACTATAGATCTTTATTTATCATAAATATGATGTTGCAATAGATGTTGATGGATGTTTTATATGTGGAACAATGTCATGAGTGTTTAATTTTCACATGATCACACTGCTTGGAACATGATGTGTCATCATGTCAGAATGGTACTTAACAATGGTACATGAAAATTATTTGTTAAATGTCACCATTGACTTGAGAAGTAGAGCCAAATCACAATGGTCGTCTGTGGATTGTACATAACTCTCTGGAACCGTTATCGCGTTATGTGTCTCAAACTTTTTGTTACTGTTATAGATTTACTTTATTATAAAGAGTAGTACATGTATGTACATGTGTGATGTATACATGTCTTGAACAATAATGAAGGCTGGGAAACAGATAGGTATTAAAGTGGGCTGCTTTCCCAGTGTCCATTCCCTGTAGATACAGTAGAGTTTTTAGTCAAATGATTGGTGCTATTTCAGTGGTATTGAATTGGTGTGATATATTATTGCATGAACTAATAACCAGTGGCAAAACAAACATATGCTACTTTATTAATGTCAATTTCTAGACATTGTTGTCTAATAATGGGGTCTACATGTATATTGTATAAGGTCAACTGTATCATCCTAGACTGGTTAATTGTCATAACTAAGTGTTTATCTTTTGAAATTACAATAACTCTATAACAGATGTGCTTTTACTGTTACTGGCTCTATAAGAATGTACAAGTAATGCCCTGCCAGAGGCTCACCTACTACTCAACCTACCAGGAAACAAAGGCGGCGCTTTGTTATAATGTGTCCATATCATAAAAGTAAACGTGTGCATGTAAATGTGTATTAAGATTTTAAGACTTGTGGGTCAGTTTGTATGTTCATAGCCACAAGACTACTGGTCAGTGGTCATGTTAATTGTCAATGGTTGTAATGTTACTTATTAATGCTGAAGTTGAGGTATGTGTTTGTTACAGGCATGTACCTATATGTATATACTGGTTGTGTGTTTATTGTAAAAGTCCCTTGTGTACCTTTGAACATCTGTAGGGTCTGATTAGGGTGTGAGCGTTTGGGTTTTAAGTGCAGGTCCTTTCGCCAACTGAGGGTTTGTAAATGTTGAATCCAACTATTTCTGGGGACTCCTTGTACCTGGGGCCTGTTCCACTATAAAGTCCTCTTTAATAACATTGAATCCAACTGCAATGGAAACATAATGTCCTTGTTGCTGGTTGCCATGGTAGTAACATTTTACTCAAGTAAGGAGGTCTTTGTGCATTGAAGCTCAGGAAGCTCAGGAACTTAAAATTTGATATAATATTATTTTTCTTTAGTTTAACATGACGAAATTTTGTCAGCAAATATTTTTTGCTTAACAACACTTTGTGAAGGTGGCCCCAGTTCTCATCTACACATTTTTATTTCCTTTCTTACATTTGACTAACTAAAGTTTCTCATTTAGAAAGCTACATGTAGATGAAATTAGGTGTTAAGGTTTCCCTGTGATAAAGAGCTGAATTACATTGACTTCAAAATTGACTGCTGTTTTTATTTCGTATCCACATGAATTTTTCTCTTCATTTATTCAAAATATATAGATATCAGTTGTTCATTTTAATAGGATATAATTTTAATAATTTACAATAAGTTTATTTTTCTGATATTGATTAATCGGATGTGTACGGTTTACATTTATGTATTAAGATATACCAATGTTTTGTTAATTATTTTGAAAGTTTTTAATACATTTTATTTTATTGAAGAATTTGAGATTTTGCTTATGTTAGAACAATACTCTAGTGCATATCAAATTATGAATACAAAAAATTTAAAGATAATGAACTTGGGTATATATCAGAAATTTATCAAAGCCACCAAGTTTCAAATAGAGTGATAATATCAGTATTCAATATATTTGCAAAACAAATGAAGTAATTCGCAAAACACCCTAGATGTTGTTAGTTATACATAAAGCCTAAGAGAACAAAAAATAATTTACCAAATTCAGAACAAAATTATATCTGTTAAGCTGTTTGAGGAAATGGGATGAAAAGAATAGCAATAAATTCTGATAATGCATGTTTATACAGGTAAATGGGGGTAGGATTTGTTGATTATTACTGATAAGGTAAATAAGTAAATAAAATTAGGATAACTTTATGTTAGGTTAAGTAAACAAATCTGGATGACTGGTCCATGTGAGGATATGTAAAAAGACCAGTAAACTAGTCCATGTCAGAAAAAGTGAAAAGATCCAATGAACTAGTCTATGTAAGGATATGTAAAAAGATCAGGATAACTAGTCTTTGTCAGGATAAGTATTTATCATTTGTGAAAATTTAATTATTGAAAACATTTATGATTTCTCTATGACTGAAATAGCTAGACCTATTTAATTGTTATACATGTATAATAATGCAAAGAGATCAAAAGCTGAATTTACTGTTTTTCAAACACACATGTACTTTATCGTTTTAAACACTTGATAAATATTAGAATTGTGTATAAAATTACGCTATTAAGGTATAAAATTTCTCCCTTTTTTATGGCCCCTTGAGGGGCGCGGGTGGGCCATGGCCCTGCAGAATACTCTCTCGGCTTCCTCGGTCGATCGTAAGAGGCGAGAAAAGAGGTTGCTT
>JARFOD010045512.1:0-10114 GCA_031763545.1 Mopalia muscosa
TTCCAGAACCGGCTCGATTCCATGAATTTGTGTTATTTTAACCTATATTACCTTCCTTTGGATAGCCTACTTTAAGCCTTCCTTTGGGTGCTTTTAGCCTTCCTTTGGGTTCTTCGTCGGACCCAAATTTGGTCGGATTACCATAAAATATGATGCAAACGAAAGCTTATATATAAAGCCGATACAAACTATCTATGCGAATCATGGAAAATGATAAATCAAAACCCTAATGCGAAATTTTATGTTCTGCAGCTAGACCACCGTTTTTTATTTTTATTTTTTCTTACCTGGGGTAGCATAGTTCCTCTGACATTTGTTTGGCTTAAATATGTCCAGCTGTATTTTGCCAAGAGTTGCGTCCCTTATACCAGCAGTGTTTTCGCACCTGTAAAGCGACATACCTTTATAATGACAAATCTTGGATACGGAGCAGTCATTATTTGTACCACCTACAGCTGGAACAACTAGCTTACCTTTCTGCGTTAATCAATTTAATAAGTTTGAGTGTTTGGATAAGTCAGAGTGTAAATTGGCATTTTAATAGTATTTGAACGTCGTATTAGTTCTATTATATAGGGATTTCTCTTTGTTGTCATTTAACCACAATGATGTCTCCCCACCTAAACAGGTAATTGGGGTCGAGGCTGCGTCAAATTTGAGGACAAAATGGCGATTTTTAATCGTTTTTTCTGTTGGCCTCTTCAAACGGCGGCTTTTATGGGATACATTACTGTAACTGTAAGTATTTTATAAGCAAACTGTTACTAAACTTGTACCGGTAGTTATTTGTTTTTGTTTTGTTTTTTCTACCTGGTTTATTGTGCTATTCGACAACGGTAAGTTATATCTTACCTGTAACATAACAACAACAACGGCAAATTTAAACAAATATGAAAATGCTTCATCAGTTCAATTTGACAAAGTTTTACAGAGAACTTGTGTCTGTGGGTTTTCTCAGTGGTAAACTACCGGCATAAAGTACTTCATTATAAGAATACTACACTTGATTTTACCTGCATTACTGTGTAGGACTTATTAGGATTACATACAGGTATAGATCTAGCACAATGAAGATAGGGCCAATTCCTCCGTCTTAGCCCCGCCGACGTCCCGCCGACGTCCCGCCGACCCATGGTGAAGGTTGGAAATTGATCTGCCGCGATCGCCGGCATCTAAAAACACCTATTTGATATTTGGCGGATACAAAAGTCACAATATTCTAAATCCTTCTTTCTTTCCTAAAGTTTTAATACAATTTTATTTGTGTTTCTCGCCACGTTGAAGTTATCTCTCTTTGCAATAATAAGATTGAAAACCGTCAGAAAAGAAATTTTGCAGGTAGGTAAAACACTAATCATTGTCTTCAGTGTACATGTATCTAAAAAAATTCAGAGAAAAATCAGATAAAGGTTTGAGAGGCCGGCTATACCAGCAGATCAATTTCCAACTTTCACCATGGGTTGAGATAGGCACGACAGGGCTAAGATGGAGGAATTAGCCCAATTCATTGTGCTAGGTCAATATGGTCTCTACTGTACAGCTGGACTAGAGATTTGATATACAGGTAACAAAGAAATTTATTAAAAGCAGGTTAAAAAAGGGAAACATTAGTATCATTGTAGTGAGGCATTGGCCCATCTGTTATCTCACAATGTTCACCATGACACAAACACCCTAATCCCATAAACTCAGGCATTGGCCCATCTGTTAACTCACAATGTTCACCATGACACAAACACCCTAATCCCATAAACTCAGGTGATGTAAGCTGTGCCACTGTGCTGGCATGCTGCCATATGAGGGACGGAAATAACCTGAAGTATGGTGTTAAACCTCAATCAAACAAGCTAACTTTTAATTTATGTTGAACTCAACTTGAGGTGTAAACGTTTTTTGGTATAACCTTCTGTATCAATAATTGGACATGTATGTGTTAAATAATTTATTGTTATTTGTTATTTTTTTCACCTGTTCACAAGTAAGCATGTTCTGGTATTTTGGCGGAAGCTTTAGAAAACAGCTACATAGGCGTATGTGTGTTTAAATCATTTAAAATTAAATGGACAGTTTTAATTATTAGTTTGATTTTAACATCCAAAATGACAAGTTTGATATGTAGACACTTGTATGTGTTGTTTCCAGTTGGGTTTGTTTCTCTTTTGTTTCTCTATGTAAGTTGGAATTAAAATAAATAAATTGGAAGAAAAAAAAATGTACACACACAAAATCGTGACTATGTTCTCGCCACAGCCTAGCTGAAATACCGCTGAATGTGACGTAAAGCAACAAACCAACAATCTTGGCAGTGAAAGTATAAATTATTGTTGGAATACACCGCCATCATAGAAGTGTCATACCCTTATGCACTGTGTTAAACACCAATCAGTCAATCAATCAATCTTATTTGGCATAAAGTGGTTTGGGGATGAAAATAGCAGAAATTATTAATAAAAGTTGATTTTTCACATTTTCAGGTTTAAGTCATCAATTAATTATGGTGTTCAGTTGCTTTCATTGATGTTTTCAGTTTACCTCATTCTTCGCCCTGATTCTGAGACTGATTGATGTGGCTGCAGTGTTCGATGACAATTTTGAGATCAGTCAGGGTTTCCATTCAAACTGGAGATCACATGCATGGGATGGTCAGTATTTACCTTAGTGTGTAATTGTATTATCTGCCCTTCAAATAGCAGTTTTAACACACAATCTGGCGGGTGGTTGGAGGGAGCTTCATGATTCCCTGGTGCTCTCAGAGCTAAAGAGAAGCAGGAAGTCGATCTGTTTGTGGTGTCTGTATTGCGTCCTGTTATTGTCTCTTCCTGTCTTTGTTTTTTGCCAGTGGTGTCGAGGGTGGTTTCCTTCACCCATTGGCACGTCATCATATAAGCGAAATACCCTTGAGTACGACGTTAAACCCCAATCAAACAAACAAACAATCACACACAATCTGAGTCAATACAGTAAAGTATGATGGCTGGAGGAAAGTCTGCTATGAATTATTTCCCTTCATTCAGACTTGTTTTTATTTATTTATTTTTTTTTTTTTGCAGAATATAGGCACACCAAATTCAATAAAATCTCAATTTTGGCCAATGAAGATTCCATATTTGCCATATCTACTATGGATATATTCATCACAATGTTATCATAGTTCAAGCTGGAATGCATAATGACAGAAAAAATGAAGAGTGTAGGGATGACCTCAACTCAACATGTCAGGGTCTGCTTGTTAAATAGGAAAAATAGTCATATTAAGGCCAATTTTGTGGATAAATTAATTGTGCATTGACACCCCTTCATTATCAATATCTCCAGGTATGAAGAGAATGATTTCCTGTCATTTTCCAAAGGTTTCTTCCAGGTTTTTCCCTAAAAACTGACAATGCAAAGTCATCATATAATTGAGAGTACGACTTTCAAACAATCATCAATAAAACAAACAAATACAAAATGTTTTAAAATTGCATGCTGGAAAATTCTGTCTTTATCTAGAAAAAAGACACTAAATTAACAGGGGCTTTCAGTCATCGGACTGTTTATTTAAATATTGAGCATCATTTTGTGATTATTTCCAGGTTTTATTGTGACTGACATGTTGATGACGATCACCCACACAATTGTCTTTATCTTCAGCATCTTCCTTCTATATCTCACCACTAGACGGGTAAGTCTTTCTATAATCAGCATCTTCCTTTAATATCCCCCCACTAGAAGGGTAAGTCTCACTATATTCAACATCTTCCTTTAATATCTCACCACTAGAAGGGTAAGTCATACTGTCTTAGACCTCTTCCTTTAATATCTCACCACTAAAAGAATAGTCATACTGTCTTAGACATCTTCCTTTAATATCTCACCACTAAAAGGGTATGTCATACTGTCTTAGACATCTTCCTTCAATATCTCACCACTAAAAGGGTAAGTCATATTGTCTTCAGCATCTTCTTTTAATATCTCGCCATTAGACGGGTAAGTGAAGCCACACGATGTGGTTGGCAATCCCTGGGGTGGTTTTCACAAGGTTTCCTCTCAACCTGATTTAAATCATATCTGCCCAGCAGTAGTCATGTGACCTGTGGCTTATAGCTATACTATTTGACATGGCTTTATTATTGGTAAAGGATCTGTGGTCTAAATACACAACTTAGTATTTACTATAACTTAAATTTTAATTTTAAAATTAGTTTGTATTTTCTTATTACTACATGCATTGATAATTCTTTATTATTTGAATGAAATGTGATAATTGTTTATTTTCAGCACTTTATTATGACAATTTCCTGGTCAAATTTCTACCTAATCTTCTTTGTGCTGTATGTATTGTGTGAGTTAGCCTGCTCCCTGTATGAGTTTGCCTTCTATGGACCTAACACATTCGTGAGTATATCCTATTCTCTGGTGATTAAATTTAAGCTGTAGGCATAATACTTTATAAACAAATGACGTTACAAAATCCCTCTTTAGAAGACAAAGTTGGATTCCTGCAGTTATCAAGTTTTTTGTATAATTCTTCAGAAGGCCAAGTTAAAATCTCATTACATATATTTGGACAGAATATCAGATTGGAGAAAGAAAGGTATTGGGACTAATGAATGCACCTTTGTTTTAATTTAATTTTTGTAGAGACTGGCCTTCGTTGTGTTCATATGGCTGTACTGGTTAAACAGAACATTATTCAATGTAAGTATATCATTGAGTGCAGAACAAATGTACATTGGGTGAGTGCTCTGGGCAGGAGTAAGACTTGTCGGGGCACTGTACTTTCAGGCAGGTTGCACACTCTGTTGCCTGGATGATCTCAGAGCTAGGAGCAGAAGTAAGACTTGTCAGACCACTGTACTTTCAGGCCAGGTGGCACACTCTGTTGCCTGGATGATCTCAGAGCTAGGGGCAGAAGTAAGACTTGTCGGAGCACTGTACTTTCAGGCCAGGCGGCACACTCTGTTGCCTGGGTGATCTCAGAGCTAGGGGCAGAAGTAAGACGGCAGAAGTAAGACTTGTCAGACCACTGTGCTTTCAGGCCAAGTGGCACACTCTGTTGCCTGGGTGATCTCAGAGTGCAGGGCAACATGCACTGAGTGCAGGGTCTTGTTATTATGTCTTGTGAGTGGTTTCTTTCACTCATATTTCTGGCACCCTGTGAGGGAGCGGGTGAGTCATGGCCCCGCAGAATACTCCCTCGGCTTCCTGGGTCGATCGTAAGAGGCAAGAAAAGAGGTTGCTTTTTGTTGCCCTGTGTTCGCAGAGCTAAAGGGTAACGGGAAGCAGATTTGTTTATGATGTTCTGTATTTATGTCCGTCATCATATAAGTGAAATGCCCTTGAGTATGTTAAACACAAATCAAACAAACAAACAAACATATTTCTGGCATGCCATCCATCATATGAGTTAATTACCCTAAGTTGGACTTAAAATCCCAATCAAACAAACACTGGACTACAGTCAGGGGAGGCTCAGTTATATTTCTGAAAACAAGTCTAGCAGATCCTGACCAGCAGTCTGGCTACTTCAAAATTTTTGTTATGCCTTCGAGTATTGTTGTCTTCTTGACAAGGACTTCTTCCATGTTATGCTAAGTTGTTAAAGCTGTGACTAAAGACCATAACAACCCTGTGGAGCGGCGTTTACATAGGCCATGTCTGTTCACCAATCTAATTTCCTTTCTTTATGGAAATAAATACTGTTTAAACCATCATGATAACAACCGACCCTAAATTACAAAATTTAAACCATTGCAATTCAGTAAGTTATGTCCCTTGGATTAACTTAGCTTTACCTTTAACTTAGCCTCACCGACAGATGTTAAATGTGCGAAAAAGGGTATATGGTTTGTCTCACTGAGTTTAACAGTCCACACAATTTTAAATTAGTATAATTTAGTTTTTTATTTTCCTTTTGAAAAATCCTTATTTGTGATAGATGTTTTATCAGGATATCTTAAAAATATATGGCCATGTAGCATTACACATTTTGAAAGGAAAGAGAATCTTTAGTGCCTTCCAAACTTCATTGAAATGAACCATGAGGAGATTGTGATGAGATGCATTTTTCCCTTTCTCATTGTTTTTATCTTAATGAACAGTCTAAAAGCATTAGAGCAAATTCGTTTTAAACTATGGTACCAAAAGGGAATAAAATTATTTTCACATTATTTTGAGAACAAATCCTTCCATTATTACCCTTCTAAATTTAAGATTAAAGGTTAAGTGTTGGGAATATAGAAATAAATTGACACATTGTCATGTGGTGTTACCTTACATTTCTTTCAACCACTAGAATAGCTCGGAATCCATTGATTATCTGGTCATTTTCTGAACCAGTGACATCAAGGGAAATAACCTTCACCCACTAGGGTGACATTGTTCTTTGCACATCTATATACGACAGACATGGGGCCAAATACTTTTGAAAGTATTTAAATACAAATACACTTGATATACCTGTGACCAAATACAAAATACAAGTACATTTATTTGGTAAGGTATCGAATGATATGACAGCGTAAACTCACTATCAAGAAAAACTCCTTCCTTTTTTAGCCCACTATTCAAAACTGTACTTCAAAACATTCAAAGTTACATGTACTATAGATGACAATTGACCCTCTGTTACAGACTGTGTTAGCCTTTGTCTTTTGGGCCAGACTGCAGGAGATGAATGAAAGTATGGACAAAGAATTGAAGTTTGCTGGAGAGAAGAGGAATGGGTATATGTAGGGGGGGTTTCACATAGCATCCCTTAAGTCAATGATTTCACTTCAATATCCATTCACATGCAGAAGGATAAAATAAATTGAATGATTATTTTGTACAAACCTGTAAATTTTAAGCTAAAGGTTTAAGTTTTGTAAATTTTGTTTGGACTATCTATCACTAGGCCCTATTACTGTCAGTAGCGAGTCGATCTTGTATAATAAAATACATCTTTACAGCAACTCCGACATTCATTATAATGCTACATATATATATATACATTACATTTTAGAAATATACATTACTATTTTGTGAGCTATGTATTTAATGGTCATTAATGTGTGCATGAATCACCACAACTGGATAACGATTATAATGAGAACTCCTTGATTTTAAATATCCAATTTTTATTACGAGCCTGCTGTACATAAACTTCAAATTTAATTTTGTGTTTTAATCATTGGCATGTAACACTATGATAGACAAGAAATGGAGATATTCTGCCTACCTTTAATCAGAATAACTGAATATTAAACTTTAAAGCGGCTTGAAGAATCTTGGGTGTAAAATTCACATTGTGCAACTTATGATTATTTTTAAACACATACTCTGATAAAGGTATCATCTGTTTCTATCTTCTTTATCACTTTCATGCTTTATATCTCGCCAAATGTAATGTTTTGTGTTTAATAAAATATTTTGTATATTAAATCTTTGCTGCTGGTCCATTTTGTCAATGAGTCTAGTGAATATAAATCCCTTGGTTTAAGCAAATTGTCCAATTCGTCTAAACTAGCAGACTTTACTGCTGCTTGATCTTTGTATGCATGTCAAATTGAAAATGTGTCCTATGATTCATTCACGTGTCCAATGTCACTGTAGGCCTGGTAGGAGATGTTCAGACTAGAATGTATCTAATATGTGTTGAACACTGAAGTATGCAAACTTTTCTGATGTATATATATATATACCTTTTTTTCTTAAAATTTAATCACAGGGTCGTTGGTTAAAGTTTCAAAGACAATTTTATGAACCTGTCTTAATCTGGAGAAATTAGATCGAGAAAAGCTAAACAATCATTGGGATGAGTGAAATATGTTAGATTATAATTAGAACACCGACATATTGACAGTCGTGTTTTTCTCTCTGCATTTAGGGGAGACCGGGGCTGGTTGGAACATTGCGATTATCCAATCAGCTTTTCAGTCGATGACGTCACAGTGCAGGTGGAAAATTACAGACAAGGATGGAACATATCTCCATTTTGTATGCAAGTCTGTAGCTAGCAGGTGGTGTACAGTTGATTTTTACTGTGTTTGAGTAAATATTTCGCTTCATGCCAATTCCATTCTATTGCATAAACATTCAGAGGTATTTAAGAGCTCTGATTTGGAAACATATCAGTACATCAGTGTCTTACATCAAGTGGGTTGATTTTATTTAATGAGGTTATCTATTGTAAATTTCCGCCTGATATGAACTGGGGTGGTAATGGGGCTGGTTGAAACGTTGACCTTGGGGCAGGTTGGAACATGTTTCCAACCTGATTGGGACAGTTAGATTGACTTGTGTACATATTGATAAGATTATGTACCTGGAACAGAAAGCCAGTGCTTGGTATTCGATATCCTTTCTTAATTTTCAGAAATAATATTGCTGATTGTGACTGAAAGTTTCTTTAAAGGGCTGATATAGCATAACATGCCACATCGGCACACTGAACGACATTATTATGTCTTATTCATGTTACCTAAACGGTTAAAAATTAAGGACACCAATACATGGTAAGAAATACAACAAAACGCTTCCGCGTCATTGTTTCTCTTCTTCAAAGAACATGTTTCAACTTACCCGATATGGTGTTCCATCTTGCCCCACATATGGGGTAGGTTGAAACAGACAAAATCGGATTTTCTTTCGGTGTCACAATAAATAATTGTGACATGTAGTTGAGTTTCTACTGATATGTAGCTCCTTGTATGCGCTTTCCTTTAGACACTTTCGACTTTCATATGGTTCAAATGTTTTTTCTCTAATGAACATTTTGTGCAAAACGTGTACAACCAACCCCGGTCTCCCCTAACTGATCCTCAATCACATTGGACTGGCAACAACAGCAATATATATCGACTCGATTTACGTTGTGGAACCTACATGTACCAACGTCTATTTGTAAGCCAATAGTACCCATTCTAAATTTAGCAAAATCTCTTGTGATATCCTGTGGATTCTTTTTAGATAATTTTCAACAATTAGGACATTTTTGTACATGTTATACAGGTAGATTTTGGAGCTGCTTGAACAAGATTGCCATTCCTGGCGACAAATATCCCCCACTCGTAATTTAAAGTTTGTTATGAAAAGAGTATTATGTGCAACTCCTTGAGCTTGCCAAACATAGCCGAAATCATACTGAAAGAACAATTGCTTCATCTCAGAAGCACAGTTTACTTTTCCATTTTGGTCTAAATAATGCAGCATATTATATGCTTTTTTCGGATATCTGCCGCTTGGCAAGGCAGTTATTCTTGGCCAAAATTGTATGCAATGTACAACAGAGTTGTATAATAACGGTAAACGACCACATTCGACAAAGGCCATAGCGCTGGTGTGCTTCGACCTGATCCAAGGATATTTTTACATGTAGTATATTGTACATGTTCTAATTCACGAAATCTCCGCAGCATATACTGCAGGATAGGTTTACCTTTACTATCAGAAAGTAAAAAAATAGTTTGAATGGCCTATCATCTAAATACCGCTTTGTTTTGTTAATTTCAAACAATGCCTTCCTTCTCTTCATAACCAAATTATTTACCATACAATCCAAACTCCGTGTGCTGGAAAATATTATGCCTAGGTATTTATAGCTGGAGAGTACATCTATCCTTTCTTTATTATAGTACCATTTTCCGTTTTTATTAAGAACACTACCCCTTCTAAATACAACTAGTTTTGTTTTTGGAAGGTTTACTTCCATCTGCCAATTTCGGCAATAACAAGCTAGAAGGTCAATGTAATAGTGTATGGTAGTTATTGGTCTAACAGTACCATGGCAAATAGTTATAAATAAGGCGCTCTATTCTCAAAGGGACAGCTAAATATACGTAATCTTTTTGAAAGGCCCAAACACCATGTTGTTGATAAATGGTATAGTTTTCGGAACGGATGTTTTGAAACTTACCATTGTGTCAATCTAACCCTTTTGATACATCATGCATGGTACATCGACGACACAATACCAACGACGATTCCAAGAAGAAGAGTGCGTACAATTCATACATTTTCATATATATATACCCCTAATAACACTTTGTTATCTGGTTATCAGTTGTTGATGTTTGCTATGTAGATATTATATTTCAGTGAATAATTTTTGTGTCTTTTAGAAAGTGAAGATTAACAGTATTTTAGTTATTTT
>JARFOD010045523.1:0-10114 GCA_031763545.1 Mopalia muscosa
CCCCCCCCCCCCCCCCCCCCAAGGATGAGTCCAAACATATTTATAGATTATCCTTAACAGTTTATGAAAACTTCCACATAAGTTATTGAAAGGTAACATTGAAGGCATTATATAATTGTTTCCATAATTTTTAAGGAATTTGTATTTTACAGTGTGGCCATCGTGACGTAATCAAAATAAAAATAATGCATGTGTAGAAATGGAACATTATGGTTGGTTAGCTTGAGGCTGTCTTGTTTGTTTTGTTATACCGAATATAGCCTATTCGTTCAAGTGTTTGGGACAATTTTATCAGTGGTCAAATTAACGAAATAGACTGCCATTGTAACCCTCTATAGAGGGAACCCTGTTTTACAAGATAGTACCTCGCTATCCGTTTTATTCTGATTTACAACATTTCTCATTTTATCAAAATTATTTCATAAAAAAAAATATATCGTAAATAAACGATCATTCTCCGTTATGACCATAGCTAACACAATAATCTGAGTGAATCAAATAACGTGACAGGCAATGTAGTATACAAGTTACCGAAGCAAAGGGCTTAGTTTGTAATGCAAGTCGGCGACGATGAATATTAACGTCAATACATTCGGATGAGACAGACTCAGAGTCTAAAACAATTTAGCGTGGACTGTAATGGACATCATGGACATGGTGTAGTTGGTTCGCGTACATTATTCCACAAGCGTCCATAATCAACAAGGATAGGCTGGGACAAATCCCTTTAAGCGTTGTGCTAATCCCAGTGAAAGAAGCTCGCGTGCTGGGAAATGTGAGTCTCCATTTAGCGTGTGACAATCAGAACAGGGATTATACAAACTCTATCAACTCTAACACATCAATCAACACTAACTCGCGCTTGTTGGAATTGCACAAATAGATTCCAATACACGCTAACAAATACCGACACTGACAAAACAGTTTACAGTTCAATTTACTATGATCAGGTTTTTGTGTCACTCACTCAGTCTATTGCACTTACCTCCTAGTAATATCGTACATATAAATCTGTACTTTTTTATATGCGGCTATGTTTAAGTTAGTAAGCTAGTAAGTTATTAAATTAATAAGTTATCTTATTTTTTTTCTTTAATTTTTATTAATTTATTCATTTATTTTTTTTCCTAAATATTTCACTCAGATTGTATGTCTCAGTGAAAATATATGTTTGTTCTGATTTCCCGACGAAAAGCTAAAGCACCCAAACGGTCCTGAGTACGGATGGAAAGTATTCTAGACCAACAGCCATTGAACGGATCAATTGCAGAGTGGATTAATTCCACCAGTGTTGAATTTGGTACGAATTTTAAATGAAAGGGTGGAGCGGAGATGTGACGATATGTTTCCGTGTTTACTTTGGGTAAAATAAAGGATGAATCAGCAATACTGACCATGTCTAAAGTTCAACAGCCCTATGTTGACAACGGCTACACAAATACAGAAAATGGAAGACCCTTGTCTGAAGAACCGAAGCATCTGCGCTATGTACACATTCCCTTGCATGGAGCCGGCGAGTCTGCGACAGTCTTCAAGTGGACAAGAGGCCCCGAGATCCTTAATGTCCACAATCTATGCATCATTGTTGGAAATGATGACACAGAATTGAAGACCTTAATACACCTTAATCAAACCACAATCTTTTAATGACTTGGACAAAGTTTATAATCGCAGACCGAAATTCAGCCCCCTTCCAATATAACTAATTCAAACAGAAAACAAATTGGTTCCAATTTTGGTTGTTATGCTTCATACCGGACATTAAATCTTGACTCGCCGTTGACGGCTTCCTGTAACAAACACTGATTCAGTAGTTTACATAGTGACTGGTCAGAAACTCGAAAACGCGTGGCATGCCTGGCTTATCTGTAAAATATGTTTCAGAAATTTTTCGGGTTCTAAGATAAATTAAATCCAAATGAAATTTTGTCCGATTATCAAGTATGAGATCTTCTTTAACTCATACGGCAATTATCTGCGGCTGTAAATTGAACATACTCGACAGGTATAGACTTTCTTGCAGACTCCTGTATTATCCTCAAACTTTTGTTTTGTTTCCATTCACGAAATTGACTTTATACAGTAATGTCCACACAAATTTCTCCCAACCTTTCTCCTTGTCCATAAGGAACTTAACATATACATATAAACATAGCATTCTCATTCTCAACATCAAACATTATGCCGAGGTTGAATGAGTTTCCAATTTAAAACTTTCTCCTTGTCCATAAGGAACTTAACATATAAAATAGTATTCACTTCACATAATCAATCTTAACCTTGACACGTTTCGAAGTGAAAATCTTTAATTTATTTGACAAAGAAACAGTTAACAGTATTACAAATATAATGTTTTCCCCGAAATTTTCCATATAAGTATATAAACAATTAAGTGCATAAGCAAATATTTACTTATTTGAGAAATATAAAACTTTTACGTAGATATCAGAGGAATTCGTTGTTTAAACAATAGAAATACTTCAGTTTCTACCCTGTTTGCCAGACTTCTGATTTTAACCTGTATAAATTTTCGTTTTTCAAATAGATTTGTCTGTCTGTCTATCGAATACTATTGAATTCTTCATCTCTGACTATTCGCATACATTTACTTGGTCAAAATGAATCTAAGTACAGCAGACTTCCACGAGTCCATATAGGTTAACACGAACTCGAGATTAGCCGGTATTTGCATTGTAATTTCCAGAGCTTAACGATATCAGTAAGATTTTTCTCTGGACTTAGAGATCATGACAAAATCAATGGTAACCAGTCCCAATCTCATATAGCTTAATTATGTTATAGAATGGAATGACACGGAAAGAAGATTGCCCAAAGAAACATTCTTTCCTCCGAGTGCTTCATCAAATACGTGAGACGCAGAAGAGCGATACTAAAGAGGGGAGGTAAGTGATCCGATCGGTGATAATCTAATCTGAGGACAGCAAATCGATGACCAGGTGCTGTGAGTCATTCAAACTGACTAGGAGATATGATTGAACAGAGAACTTCTTGCAACCTATGGGCAATGCAATAGATTGATGTCTTTACAGCAGCTAAGGCAATCGTTCGACCAAACCATGGCGCCACCAAGTCTGGCGATGTCGGCCAAAGCCCTACCAAAATACCTTTACAACGACATGCAGCACGCGTGGCCTGTTAAATCTAACAGCGAGCTTGGCTGAGGAATCTGAAACTATTCACACGCTGAAAACATAAACACCGAAAGCTGCACAGGTTAGAAATTGCACAGCCAATGATCTTAACTTCGATTAGAGATCAATTTCACATTACGGTAGAAGGGATTTGTTTGGCGTGCGCTGCATGGCTGCAATAACCGTCTGACGTGGCTGTTACACATCCCCATTGCCTTGGACCGTAATGACATTTTCAATGTAAAGGAGGGTCAACACTATCCCTGACGTGACATGCACTCGTTACTGATGATGACTGTCGTGTGTTGAACTGGGATGGAATGCACCTGTAGTCACTCTATCAACAATGTACCTGTTAATGTCGTAGCGGCATCAAAGGGGTTCCACACCTGTAGCAATGATATCTCCAATAAGTATTTTGTGGACGTTTCTCTCTGTTATGGTTACTTGTACCTGCTGCTTCAGTTTTTCTCAGCCATTCTGGTTCGTCCATAAAGACAATTCTTTCTCTCTTGGTATGTATAGTTACTGTCAGAGACAAAACGAACATGATTTTCACTTTCGAATATGCCAAACATATAGTGGGACATTTGACTTGTATGACCTGGCGACAGGTGCTTGGCAAGCTGCTTGTATACTGTACGGAGGAGGATGTGCTCTCCTTGTCGTCAGCTCCATCCTCTCTATATGCTCAATCTGCCTGAAAAACGACCTGGGGGAAAAACTAGGAACCGTTGCCAGCTATTTACAGATTGTCTCCGGTGAGTACACTACATCAGTATAATAACAAGCCCATTGTTCTTCTCATAAACAGATTTTAGGTAGTTTGGATAACATGCCATACCCACTTATTATGTTCTTTATTAGTTGGTTCAAACTGATATATCTGTTGTTTTTATTGTTATTGTTTTTCGGCCTTATTTTGTGTGTTGGTCTTTTTTCATTGAGTTCAGCATACATTACGCTTGTCACTAGTATCACTTATAGTCCCTGAATCATTTGAGCAAGCTATAAATAAATAAAACCGTAGCGACATGTAAACCGTGCGTTACCAATGATTACGTCCAAGCCTTGTTGGAAATGTCAGGTGCGTGTAACAACGTGTAACATGAAACATAAGGCCTACCAGCGTCGCCCAGAAAAGCAACGGAACTATTTCCAATTAGTTAATAATATCAATGATTTTCTACCTGACAGAATAAAGTAGGCTACCTGTGTCAAGGTGCGCTATGTGTTCGTGGGTGGTGCAGTATTTATACCTTTCACTATATATGACCTACCGGACAGCTTCCCCCCCCCCCCCCCCTCCCGTGTCCTCCCCACGCCAACCACCAATACACCACCGTACACACTTCATAACGATATGTCAAACTTGACAGTCATTCGTCACATTATCCAATATATCGAGCCCTTTCAGGATGGCCATACCCTAATGATTTGAATATTGAATTTTTATTCACTGTTGCATGGGCTGTTGAATTTGGCATCTGCACACCGGTGGGATAAAGAACTGAAAGAAGTTGTGGTAAAGTAAGAGAAAAACTAGCTGAGTCATACTTGTCAAATTAACATTTAAAAGGGAAGTAGTTGCATAAATAATACCGAATACGTATCGGTTTCTGTTTGCAATGTAATCAAGGAACGCCATCTGTCACTGTGAGTTTGCATAAATGTATTGTCTCACTATTGTTATATCAACAACAAAGAGCCTCATTGGCGAATTTGATTCCACTACCGCGTCCAGAGTTAGACAGGAATATCTATTTAGAAACTCTGCCCACATGTATTTTACCTGTACTGCTCTGATCTCTGGCAACTTCATACAAGCTCCAACAAAACGTGAACTGGGCGGAAAATCGGACGATAGATTACTGGCGCCAACATTCATACGCCAGACGACACTCATAAATAGATTGAGCAGACGATCACTTCTGTTGCGCGTGAATCAGTTCTAAAGATCACATTAATGTATTCCATTACACTGAATGTCCCTTTAATCTTCGGTTTTAATCTTAATCCTTTACGGTACTTGAGTTAAAATAAAGCAATACACGTGTCCACCCGATAACAATTACGGCATTGGCTTGCACGAGCATAAAGTCAATCTATACGCTTTGTATGACACATTTTCATTTTAAAACTAACGCTTGTATGGGACATTGTAAAACGTAATAAAACAACAAACGAAATTGTGAAAATCTAACAGGAAAATGCGTTTCCTCAAAGGGAGTTTTTATTAATTTCGCGTCATGTTTTCAAACAAGTCTTCTTTTGACATGGGGACAAATTTTACGCCACACTGAGGTAATGTCATTAAATATTTCGATCCGTTTTTCGATCAATCGGGTTATTCTGAAAACTCAAATGACTTCGACAGAATAAACCTAAAAGATCAAAAGCACAAAGGTTTGCTATATTCACCTGAGTATCGTGATTAGGTTATTGTGTATTGTGTAATGAACCTGTGATAGTGTGACGACTATTGTGGCTTACGGGCATTTATTATGCCATATTTATTCAGACTCTATTCTATAAATATGCCAAAGAAACGTCCACATACACGCTCGCACATCCACACGCACACACACAAGCCTCGTTGCCTCGATCTGTTCCTAATTGTTATGAATATAATTCATAATATTATCATTTACTTACATTTTATCAACGGGGATTATCTCAGCTCTTTTTGCGGCGGTAAAGCATGTTCAGAAATAGTGAAAACCAAATAGAGAATCGATACACCCCATATAATGAATGGAACATGTATATGAATATGTTTTGTGTCTTTTAGAAATTGAAGATTAACATTAACAACCTCCTGTAATCCCAATTTTTATTGGACAACTCGTAATTTCAACTCTGAGCTAGAGTCTGTTCAAACTAAGAAAGTGTTATCCGAAATAACGAAGATACAGATACATTTAACTGAACGTAGATAATAACCAGGACTAGGGTTAAGGAATCACTTGTCGCAATCTACCTTCCATAAGTATATGAACTCCTATAATTAAAATATCTCAGCAGTATTTTGTCGCAACTATAAGTCAACAGTATATAACTTCTTTATACCACTCTTTAAATCAGTCAGAAAACTAAAAATTCCTTGCGATCAAAGAAACATCTTAAGTTTAAACGAAAATCAAATTGATGTGTTTGTATAAGTTTTGTATTACCGTCAACACGCGCCTGAACTCCCTATGACATAGATCCCGTTCTTGTTTTAGTAAAATGATTCTATCGACATAAATGTGTTTATATAACCTCGCTGTAAAGCTCCCAAAAGCTATCTTTGAACAGAAAAACAAAGAATATGTAAAAAAAACCTAAAAAAACAAGCATCGGCTGTACATTTATGAATGCTTTGCGAAATAGCTGTAATGAAAACCTAAACCTATGAATCTGTTTCGTTATGGAATTGTTGAATTTAATCTATTGATTACCATGAAACATTATTATGGATAGATGTAATAGGAATTAAGAACGTCCATAGCATGCAACGGAAGCCAAGTGCACATTTACACAAACTCGTTAAATATTGGCCTGTAAGTGTACGGGAGTCAGCAGAGGACAATTCCTAAATGACCGTTCATTTCATTGGTATTCCGTTCTGCTGGGCTGAGAACCCAGTCTGCGATGGCCACTTGACTGATCTGTCTTACGCAGTAGGTCTAAGTTTGATAGACGTCTCTTGGGAGTACCATAAACCAATTAAACCCCACTTTTTCCCTCTCGTCAGTACATGTTCTAGAATACTTGAAGAGATCTGAGATAGCTGTGACACAAGATTCCGTTGGTTACCGCACCTCGTGTCTTAACGCATTGTACTATTTGATAAACGACTAGATTACTTCCTACTTCTTTAAATGAGTTGAGTGATGATTAGGTCAACTGTGATAAAACATTCTCTCAATAACTTGACCTGTTGGCCGTATTTTGGGTTAGTTTGTACACTGGTTATATCGTCATCAACACAGCATTTTGGTGCTTTATCTGGCTAACAAATTGCGTCCGATCGGTTACTGAAACGTTCCAGGTACCTTACAGGAAGCAGTTAAGATCGGGGTGCCACTACCATTACCAGATAATGATATTTTAAATTTACGCTTGGTAACGACACACTCCGGTTTATGTATCAAATAGGTTTTCTTTATCTTCATCTTCTTTCGCAAACAAACAAAAATAGAAGTGTTGTCAGAGAATTAAATCTGAATAATAAAATTAAATCTCCCTTATTTTGTGTGACGCAAAAGCATACCACACAATGTCGATTGGTGTGTAAAATTGACCAATCACAAGGTTGTTTCCCAAACGTGGTTTGTAGATACCGATAATATTCGATGACGATGTCTTAGACCCATGTAACTGACTTATAGAAAACGCTATACTGACGATACAATCAACCTGACAAGGGATATAAATACTGGCGATCTAGCTTATCTTGTTCACCACAACCTCCTGTAATTTCAATTGTTATTGAAAAACTGGGACCTTTGGTGAACCCCGAGAAAAGTTGGCACAATTAATACTATCTGTTAGGCCTTGGTTTCAAATCCCAATTGCGATGAACAAAAGTTCAGGCAGCTTTTTGGGTATGGCTTAAACCTGATTGAACCTTGATTTCATTCGCTGTTGTTATAGTGTATTAAAGCGTTGAACAGCTTTGAAATTTAACATTAAATGAGTTATTGAATATTTTATAAATCAATCATCACTGACAGTCCAAACTAATATTCAGCGACTGATTTAAGTGTTTTTTCTTGAAATGAATAGCTAATCAGCTAGTCAGATTTTCAGGTAAATACTTCAGATTTAACTTTCTTTTTTATATATTAGTGCAGAAAAGATGAAAATCACGATATTGCCAGAACGTCCCTGTTATACTCCAAGGACATTTGCTGTCTCCCAAAATATTGAAACGAAGTTTCTAAATTAAAACCTAAGCACCACTGTACAATCCACGTTTCACAGCATGATTTCTTGTTATTATCCAAGACGAGCATTTGTGGAACTGTTTGTTAGTCATTATGAAATACGTAAGACAATAATCAATATTTATTTCCACAATATCTATTCAATGATCATATCAACACAGCTGCACCTTTCCAAAATAAACGTTAACCAAATTCTGGCTGGGTTGAAAAAGAGACTGTGTTACGTTAAGGGGAATACCAGACCTTCAGCGCTGGTCATTAAACCGAATTTTCCTGACCGAATTTTCCAATTCTCATGAAGTGAACACTAATCTAAAGAGCAAATTTTCGAATCAGTAAAGAGCTAAAGAATGAATGACTGAATGACTAGATAGGAGAACAATGAAGAAAAATGAGCGAATGAAAGACAAAATGAATTAATTAATAAACCGGCGAATGACTGAATTCATTAATTGAATCTTTCACATTACTATAAATTACCTAAATATTTAAATAAAATACATGTGAACAGTGAATGACATAACTATCAAACGAAGGAACAAATAAGGTATTTTATAAAAGCTTGAAGAGAGAATAGATTAAATATAGGTTTCCGCCTCTCATCCCAGCTGGGTATCAGGTGTTAATCGTCTTCAGAAGATCTTCACTTCAATTGAAATGTGAGAATGAAGTCTGGAGGAAGCCAATTCCAATGTTAGTCGCTTAAATGTGAGCAGGTTTCACGTTTCTTTGACAGTATTAACTCGTACATTTAGTAGTCTCTCGTCAACAATCGATGCACGCATAAAAAGGCATCAGTGACGCCATAACGGATCACTTTGTTCGATTTAGGGTTGGGTTTCAGGGAAAGTTGGATAACCATCCTTTGCACAGTATCGCTGTGGACCGTAAATAAAGATGTCAGTCATTTTGTAACACATCAATACCCAGAGAGTATAATGTTGGGCAAATCAATCCAGACACTAAGTCAGTTTGTCTCTGTTCCTATTGGAAACAAGATAGGCCTACTCTGCCTGAGCCTTGAAAATGACCGGACGAGTATTACTTGCGGGCTGCCTTGTTTGGCTACTAATGTAAACTGCCTTGATGATTTTGAAGTGATACATTTATAACTGATAAAATTCAGCACAACGAAACCGTGCCCTTAAGAGATAATCTTTGAATACAACAAATTTACCAATAAATTTTATGACGGTAATAACAGCAATTAAAAACGCGTATAATCCTACTTGAATGGCCCCCATTGTTATTAAGAAACAGCTAGTTGTTACCTGACAGCGTTTATTGACTTTTACCACTGTGTGTCTTGTATAAGTTGTGTCCTGATAATACTAAAGCATTAGTCAGTTGGAAGGACTGAAATCCAGAATGTTTGATACGATCTTTTATAGTTTAAAGGAGGTGAATTATGTTTCATCTATTAGGCTAATTCCACATAACTGACCGGATGTGGTATAATCTAAGAAACTGGAGCAGAATTTCTCTTTTTCGGGTTAGATTTCAGGAAAAGCTGAATAACCACCCTTTCCACAGTACCGATATGCACCGTGAATAAAAGTGCCAGTCATTTTGTAACTAGTGGGGATAATGGTGGGCAAATACTTTCAGACACTAATTCATTTTGTCTGAGGTTTATCAAAAAGTTTCCAAATCAACTCGCTGATCGCTTTGTTAGCGTTGAATGTATTAATTGCTCAGCCTCAATAGTTTTCGAGATATTGGATGACAGTAATCATCTGAAAAAGTGCAGCCGTGGCTTATCCAGATAATCTTTGTTTAACACACATTTACAGGAAATTAACTTATGAGCGTAATGTCAGGAAATAAACACGGCATGTATGTAATTAATGATTTCTCATTAAGGTACAGAAATACTCGTTAACTACTACAAGTATAAACAATACAGATTTTCATCATGGGTTTATTTTCGCAACTCTCTCCTGTACCAATCAATTTATTTAATGAAAATAATGTATTGGTCTGTAAATGAGATATTTTAAAAATTATGTTCAAAGCAATATATGTAAATTT
>JARFOD010045534.1:0-10114 GCA_031763545.1 Mopalia muscosa
GGCATGGAGTTGAGTGTTGAGACGCTGGTTCTGCTTTTATTTGGTTTATTTAAATAACGTTGCAGCATTGCGAAAACTCGTTCATTCGCCTATACCTGCCTATTTAAATTTTAGCAAATCAAGTACCATGCATCTCTTTCGAAGATTTGAATGAGTTATACTTGTGTGTGACAGTATGGAATCCCAACTCACTAAGTAACCTACGTCATTTACCTGATTTTCCATTATGCCCTTCTACCTGCCTGGGGTGTAATAATTAACACGCCCGAATATTATAAGTATTACAATCCGGGTAGCACTGCTTCCCGGAATGTTATATATTAACTTTATTGCATTTCGGGTAGGGTGTATGCATTATCTGTCCGATATGAAATAACAACTTAGCACCGACAACTATTTTATCGCACATTTTTTTGTTGTGAAATTCGCACATATTAAATTTTAATACATATTTAATACCAATCTCTACCATAGGCTCACTTGGCATTGAAATGCTGAGAGAACAGAAACGAAACGAAACCTACCTCCTACACAGGAGATTGATTAAAGAATTTTACTTATGTTAAACATATAAACAATATTAATAAACAACAACCCTGCCCTGATAATGTAAATCTATAACCGTTTTTATTGTGTTTTATTATTAATATGCAGGTGAAAAATCTAGATTGCCTTCACTCGGTAAAGTGATAACAGTTGTATTTCTTTAGTTTGCTATTTCACTTGGAATTGGGTTGTCAGATGACTTCATTTCTATTGTGGCGTTGTGTTGGAACGCGTTTCATTTCATCGCAGAACACAGGGGTGATATAATTTGATATAAGGTTTCGAATAATTTCACGATATATCATGTCATGTTTCGAAAAAAACTTTATGCTGTTCTGACTCGCCTAGGGTTGACATAATTTGATTGGATTTGTATTTGATATAAATAAGAGAAGTAATTCTGCACAGTAAAGTATAAATATCATCATATGACTATTGTGAATTAATATTGAATATTTATTCACCAAAGGCAATTAAAGGATTTTTAAAAGAAGGAAATAAGGTACAAAAATTGAAAAAAGAAAACGCCAGTAAAAGGCATCAGTTCTAACCTGAAAGGACCATGATAAATGGTAACAACCATAGGTAGATTCCGTATAGTGAAGCAGTAAAAGGGTAACACATCAACACATACCATTCAGATGCGCAAATGCAACCTTGTTAAAGCCCTAAATGGCATGCGCGTAAATATTCACTTTAAATGTCCTGTTCTGTATTCATACAGTCATTCAGAATAGAATAAAATGTATTACATTCCGGGACAAAATTGGGCATTACTGCCCTGTATACAAGAAGTATAATACTCCGGAGAGCATTGATGCCCGGAATAAAATAAGTATGACATTCTGGGTATAGTTGAGCTGCCCATATGACATTCTGGGCAGTTATATGCTGTCCGTATTGTAATGCTTAATTATTAGATCCTATGTTGTTATTACCTTCCGTCAGCTACATGCACTTCTATTAGAATACACATGCGCGTCCCCGTCTTACAGAGGCTGGCCAGTTGTTCTTTAAATGTGAATCTCCGACTCTATTTTTTATAACCATGAAGTATGCTGTTATGTTTATATGTTGGTCACACTCTGTCTATGTTGGTATAGGTTCATTTAAAGATTTTGTGAAGAGACTTCTGTTTGTTTGTAAGTTCGTCCGTCCGTTCATTCGTTTGTTCGTTAGTTCGTTAGTTTGTTAGTTCGTTTGTTCGTTCGTTTAGCGGTTTCAGTTTGAACACCATATGACGGGTGCAAGGCCTATGAGCGAAGGAATTAATCACCGTCGACACGACTGGATACAAACAACGACAGGGCATCAAAATCGCAGTCTGTAGTACAATCTTTCAGAGGTGGCAAAAAATAGGACTGACGATGGCACAACATTCTACCAGCGATATGTATATGTTGAAGTAAGAATTATTTGCAAGGTTTATTATCGGAGCACATCGATCCTTTGCTTCCTTTAATGGCAGCCTGTGATAGCGGAAGTTCACCAAGCAACTTGATCCCTCTAGGTGTGTTCTTGTTTCCGATGGTCGAGCTGGGGTGTGTCATCTTGTGTCCGCTTCTCGTTTGCTTCACAAATAATTCCAACAAATATTAGGAGAGAAGCGTGAGATAAACAGCTGACAGATAAACTAAATGCTATGCCATTATTAATCCATTTGGATGAAATATGATGTGTGCAGAACTTTGCAATTTTCTTTCCAAATTACAACAAACAGTACACTCGGGAATGTCCGTAGCTTACACAGCGAAGGGGTTATATGCTCGGGTTGTGTCATTTTTGTAGCCATCAAGTACCATCTGACTTTTCAACACAGACTGAACTTTGGGATGATCCGTGCTACCACTTTCTTACCAGGAAGTCACGAAGAGAAGCTGCTTGAAAAATATGAAAATGGGTCATCTGGATCAACTTATAATGGTTAATATTTAAGAATAATTGAATTTGTTGGTTCCTTAAAATGGAATTACATGTACATTAATTGACAGCTGTAATTAGATTTAAACCTTCGCCGTCTTGCCTCCATTCCTCCTTACCCCCGATTGGTCATAAACCAAGACCATTTTGATTATAGTGATATTAGCTAAAATACCGTAAATTGTGAGGTCATAGCCAGGCAAATTACACCTGTACTATGCTATGGGGGTTAGGGTTTAACGTTGTGCTTAATGTTGTTCACTTCTAGTAATATACAAGTGATATAGGAATTTGATTGGTCACCTGCTTAGTATGTGTGCCTTGTGCCACATGCACAAATAATGGCTTTATTCAATCTAATTAAATCTAATTTCCTATTTTATAAATTTTTTCACGAGTAATTTATTTTAGAACCAGGGCATCATAGATTATCTTTAATTATAAAAAAAAGATTATATAAACATGTTTGAATGTTATGTTATAAAATAAAATATTTGTAGCTTGCATATTTCCTTTGCAGTCTTTCAATTGAGCTCACTCACATTTAGATGCAAACCGCAAAATGCCATCTACATGTGCATGCGACCTGGCAGCCTCCACTCCACTTATAGAGCAGTGCTTACTACACGACTTTTGTCATACATCATTCATGTGCTTATGATAAGATTGTAGTTTGGGGGCTAATTTATTGCCGTCAAATAGAGACTGTAAGGGAGAAGTCTGTAATTGTTAGCTTGGATGGTTTTTTTTTTTACATATGTACAAAAATATTTCAGCTAGCTGTTTTTTTTTTTTACGTAAGTAATATAGATTTCTGCAAATGTTCAGTAAAAGTTTATATTACATGTGTGGTATATTCTTTTTCACATATGTTCAATTGCTAGTCATATGTATATGACTACTATGTAATACTGAATTATAATGAACTATAAGTTTGATGTAATAATACCCAAGACATGTGCAATGCAGGCATTTATATTCAGATGAAGTCTATTTCTCTGATTATAGCTTAACTATGGCAAGCCGTTTTATCACTTCTACCTTTAGTCTCCATATGTTAAATTATTTTCCACAGATGCAAAATAAATGCCTTTATTTTGCATATGTGGAAAATAATTTCACATATTTGGAAAAGAATTCAACATATATGAAAAAGAATTTTACATATGTTAAAAAGAATTTCACATATGGGAAAAAATATTCACTCTTTTGTACATATCTAAAATAAAAGTTTATTTTACATAAGTGAAATTCCTTTTCACATATATGAAATAGTTAGGATTTTGTGTTTTATTTAACTTATGTGAAAAATAATTTGTACATATGTTGGAAAGAATTGTACATATGTAAAATGAACTTTTATTTTACATATGTGAAATTGTTTTTCACATAAATGAAAATCTTTTCAACATAAGTAAAAAAAGAATTTAACATATGTGGAAAAGAATTGTACGTAAAATAAAAGCAAAACTAATTCGACAAAACGGCTTACCATACTTAGCGACCATATAAAAGCTAAACCCATCACGCATGAAAAGGTAACACATTCAAAAAAATATTCGATGCAATCCAGTTGTTAAACTAAAAACAAGGCAAAAAAATGTCGTGCCATTTACCTTGGGTAGTCAAAATATAAATGGTTAGTATTTCATTCGAGACAAAATGTTTTAATAATCAATATGCTACTATAGCTTTGTTTAATCCGCAACCTGGTTGTTATACATTCTCATCATCAGAGATTAAACATAATCATGGCGGAAATTCCATAAAGAACATATTTCCGGACCTATTGTAAAACAATTTTAACATATTGAAGGTGCTCATGTCATTTTGAAAAGTATATCAGTGGTATATAAGTATATAAGCTTATCTTTATCTTTGGCTGCTGAATCAAGAAGCCACTTTTCGAATTAAAGCTTACACTTAAGATAGTACAATAGGCCTATGTAATTTAAAAACACATAGTTAGTATTAAGCATCAATTCACAGATAAGTCACGCGCTCTCATGGAAACTATTAAACAATACATTAGTGTTCAATTACATTTCCATTACAAGAGATAAGTAACACAAGTACATCGCAAATATCATAGAGATTTATTAACCTAGTTGACACCAAGTCGACAACATTCGGTTGAATGACATCAAGAGAGTCCTGGCTAGCTGCAAACAAAATGCAGAATAAATTGAATGTTGTTGGGTCTTCAAACCTGTTTTTCGCAATTTTATTATAATCGTGCGGAATCTAGTATCAATTAAGGGGAAGTAACAATGGTCGTCGTTGTCCATATCCAAAGTTAACTCCCTTCAGTAGAGAATCGAGTATAGCAAAGTATTGTCAATTATTTAATAAAGAACAGGTTATTAGGCCTGCTGGCAACAGTTTCTCTCATCTTTTCTGTGAGAGCTGAGTTACATGGCTTAATGGATGTGTGATTGGAATGGTCTAAAGCAGATTCACGTTGTTTTACTCACAAGAAACAAAACAATGGAATTTATACTCGAACAAATATAAACGAGAACAGACGTGACTAAATCCAGCAAAGGCTGGTTGTATCTATAAAATGTAATACATACTCTAACTAGATAACTCAAATGTGGGGGCATTAAAGATGCAGAGTTCTGTCTCTCTAAAAGTCTATCTACAAATAAGGTGGCCTTTTTTTTTCAAAACTGTTCAGCTCGAAAGCGTCATGAGATTAATCTGGACGATAGCTTACCAAAGACAAATATTCAGCGTGTGTTTAAATATAGTATATAAGTAATCAAAATATATATATTTCGATTTGAGGGTAATAGTTTTATGACTCAGACTTCATATTTCCTTATCAACACTTCAATTGTAATGTCGACATTATAGTGTTACCAGTAACTTTCTATTGTTAGGCATCTTTATCTAATCTGGGATTTCTCTATACAGGGATATGTAATAGCAATTTTTAACCTTGAATTGTCGATGAATTCACGAACTCTCTCGTGTAGCGCGGGAACTGACGAGATGATTTACAGGTTAGCAAACGAAGAAGACAGTGTGTTAAACGAAACTTACTTGATATCACACTTTAATATTTTAATTTTACAGCTGCTATCTGAAATAAAAATACTTATAAATACATATAAACAGCTATCTATAATTCCGTAGAAAGTAGTTTTATAACTCGGAGAAAGTGCATTTGGGTCTAAAAACGAACTTATGTTGGACTTGTATGCACGGATAAAAAATATAGCGACCGATTGATGTAAGAGAAGGCGATCGGGACTCTTTTATTGTCTCGCACCGCTAAGGCTTTTTTTCACGCACCCCCATGTCAACCATGTAAATCCGTAAAATTGATGTTGATGCTCGTCAAGTTTAATTCACAATTCAGATAAATACAAAAAAAGCGAAAATCTGAAAGCAAATAGTATATTTTAATATTTTTGCCGATTTGGCACCAGAATACATTTCTGCTATTACATATAAGTTAGCATGGCACGTTATTCAGTACTAAGGTACAGAAGGTAGTTATTGGTCACATGCTGGCACACAATTGTATAAGTGAAGTACCCTGAAGTACAATGTTAAATCCCAACCAAACAAAATCAACCAAATTGCCCCAACGCACTGCCCTTACTTATCATGTACTATAAAGGACGGTACTTTTAGAATGTTAATAGTTGAAATTATTAGGCAGCAATTACCATTACCAGAGATGACCCATACAAAACATTTCACTGTCCCAACAGCTTTGAAAAATTTACATGAAACGGGCATACAGAAATAAACCGTTCCGAAAACTCGAGAGCTAGCTAATACTGCTGGTGTATATCTCACAACTCCTGCAATTTGCGATGGAAAATAGAAAGATATACTACACTATGTTTACGAATTGTCTTGTTTCACATTTTTTGTATATATTGCTCACACCTTGATTAATTTGTTGAAATCCAGAACGTCGTTCCTGGAGCAGAAGATTAATTAACTTTTGCGAGCGTTTGAGAGCTTCTAATCGTTTAATTTCCCTACAGTGGGATTTGAAGTAGCCCTATATCGTGAATTGAGTAGACTTGCCGGCCTATTGCAGCCCTTCAGCCAAGAAGTCGAATTTGACATCCATAACGGCCATGTTTCTATCCCAGCAGGCAAAGCGTATCGCGTGGTCATGTGACAAATAGAAAAACATGTAAATTCAAAGGCACCAGTGTTGTCGTTTGTTCAGCCTTCAGGTCGTATGGGAGTTGGAAAGGCACACTGTCCTTGTGTGGCAACATTGGCTCAGGTTGTCTTCTGTTTTGAATAATTTGTAAGACGAGAAATAAATGCCCATTCAGCTAGTAAAGCACGGGAAGTTGTTAGCATAAATCTTTTTTATTTATTACATACATATCGAAAGCGAGGCTGTTTGCATAATGATAGATTACCCGGACGAGTTAAGGTCACAATAGACATAAAAATGTATCCCAGTTTGAGGTTAAAAACATTATTGCACAGTAAATAATTGAACACATAAATATTGGTAAGTGTTAAAACTCACAATTGCCCAGTTATGGTCACTCAAAGCCTTTATCTCTAGGTAAGGCTACTTGCTATGATATAGAAGGTCAGATATACAGAAATATTTGGTTGAAAAAAATAAAATTTTGTAAAACTTTCGATGTTTTTTTACAAAATTTTCAATTACGATTAGGTTGAGGTATGTTGGTTATTACTTGAAAATCGACATGTTTTTCTGTTTACTAAATGAAAGCCACTCTGAAATCTGCTTATTGCTTCACAGACAGTTTGCGCCATACCAATTAGGAGAGTGAATATTTTCTTCCTATTTAACCTCAGTGATGAATGATAGGAATCGTTTATTTGAAGCTGCCATAAAAACATTGAAAAACAAATTTCTACTGTTGATTATGAGTCCACTATACCAGTCTAATCTGACGGGATATATTTAGCCCTCGTCACATGTTCCTCCGTCCGTCCATCCGCCTGTCCGTCCATCTTCCGTCCCTGTTCACCGCACATTTCCGCAGCTTTTCCGCTTTCAATCTGTATCTTAAGCAAATATATGGAAAAAGGAAACAGGAGTTATTTCTTTAATCCATTTTTTTCTTTATTTGTTTTTATTGTCATATACGACTACATAGGTTAAAACATTAATAACAAGAAAAAATAGTACCTAACCTTACGTAAATTCAGAAACGACTAACACCAGTCATTGAATTCGATATTAAAAGGCATGCCGACGTATCTTAAAATATACTAATCCAGTTGGTCAGTAAGTTTCGTAAAAACGCCTCGTTTTGCAAGCCTCTTGCACTACCTCCAGGTAAAGGGAGGCTATCAAAGAATGTTTATCGTGACAACTTATCAAGTTATTCCCCCTTTGCTGTGGGGACTGGAGAAACTTCAATCCGTTGCGCTCGTGCTGTCTTACAATTGAAGTGGATTGGCCTGTTTAAGAAATAAGCTTGTATTTTGCAGGCGTTTATGTTGTTTTCATAGGACTGATTCCCCTAAAAAGTGTGCTGGGCAGAGAATCGTAACACAGTTAACGATAAATAATCCCAAATTGAACAGAAAAAAAATATATTGCTGTAAAAGCAACTCAATCCGAAGGCGCTTAGTATTAAGTAAACAACAAATAATTAATCCTTTATTTTACTGTATCACACAGGCAAACCAAACCTTCTTTTTTTCAGGGTAATGAAAACTATGTCCCCTAACAATGACAAGGTACACACAGCTCAATGTCAAATTTAATCAGTATACTGTATTGCGTGTTAAAATGACACGCATTGTTAAGCAACCTCATTATATATTTGACGCAAAACAATTCGATGTGTTGCCGCAAAATATGCTAACAAAAGTTATTCAGTGGGAATGAAATAGTACTTTTACTGGGGAAAATTCTGTTTTTTTCTCTACGATTTAAATAATAAAGCAAATTATTATTCAATTATTGCCCTTCTGTTTGCATGTGTTTGTTGTGGGTATGCTCCAGTATACATGGCTTATACATGGAGGATATTACACAGTGAATTTGGATCACGGTAACTGCACAAATATTGCTTGAATGAGTGGTGAAAAAGATATAACCTGGGATCAATATATATTGGTCCGATATATAACTCACGAGACTCGAATCGTCGAGTGGACTATCCTTTCAACCATCCACGAAAGCAATATATATGGTTTTCAAACTGCACTGAGTAATATTCCTTTATTTTTTATACATGTATCAACCATAAAGTCGTAAATAAGCTGTATTATTACATTTTCTGTTAAAAATCGGCTAGTTCGGAACAGAATAACGCTATTCTTAAGATATTTCTTAAGGTGAAAAGCTGTTTTATTAAATTTTCTAATGTTAAACGGGGCTGGTTCGGAACAGAATAACGTTATTCTTAAGGTGACATGGAAAAGAAGAATGTTATTCGAAACGTGACGATAATTGTCGTAGCCGTTGTGTTGCGTGGTGAAACTGAGAAATTTACTTCATTCCACCATAAATGCGTATTGGGAATTTTGGACATACGTTACAGTATGACAAATTATGTACGGAACTTAGGGCCACATAGAATTGTATGGACTGGTAAGTCACCCACAAAAGGACAATGGACCTTATCTTCGCCTCGGTCCCCACAACTTTTTGTGGATTCCTGACCAGTCATAAACTGTCACATGACTTGAAGCCCCCTACATTATTTGTTAAATACGAACATATAATGTATTATAAGTTTGTTCTATAAGATGTAATGATAACATGAACATAACAGTCATTATAAGTATGTGCTATATGATTAAATGATAATATGAACATATAACTCATTATGAGTTTGTTCTTTAAGATGTAATATAATCTGAACTCCTCGTGAGTTTGTGCGAAAAGATTTAATGATATTGTGAACATATAACTTATTATAAGTTTGTTCTATGTACTGAAATGATAATATGTACATTTAACTCATTGTAAGTTTGTTTTATGAGATATAATGATAATATGAACATATAATATAGTATAACTTTGTTCTGCAAGGATTAATGATAATATGAACATACAACTCATTATAAGTTAGATCTTCAAGATTTAATGATAATATGAACATAAAACTTATTGAGAGTTTGTTCTATAAGATATGATGATAATTTAATATGAATATATTTATAGGTTACCATACACAACTGAGTCCAATATGGAGTTTTATTGTACGAGTCCACGTCGGGCTGAAATCCGGATTAAGGAATTCTGACCGGATGTAGACAAGTGCGACAAAAATCTATTTCTGATTCAGTTGTGTATAATAGCATTTTTATCATACACCGAGAAGCATAATTTTAAAGGGAGGACACAGGCCTAAGTCAAAATATGTTTCTTACATTTCAGGACAATCGCAGGCTTTTGAAAAAACGCTGTGAAGAGATAACGTTATGATGTATTAGAACATATTTCGTCATCTTCAACAGTGTCCCGATGACGCCGCTGATTATGACGCCATGCTTTTCTACACAAACGCTTCTTTCAGTGTAGTAGCGTGACGTCGAACCGAATATGACTTTTTTCCAATCCAATATGGCATTCCATCAAATCCAATATTATTTTATTATCCGTCAACCAAATTTGTTGTGTTCTGATTGGTCAATTTGCAGGGGGGTAAAAACCCGTACACCCTGGGAG
>JARFOD010045556.1:0-10113 GCA_031763545.1 Mopalia muscosa
CCCCCGCAACCTCCGATGTCTTGTTTTTAAATCCATTTTTGTTTTCTGACAGTCAGTCTCGCTTTCTCTCTCAACAGGTGCGACTTTGGTGTATTATCCAACTTGTATTGCGGGCTATTTTGTTTACGGCAAACTAATAACAGAAAATTATCTGATGACAATATCTCTGGGACCAATGGCTACTATAGCCCAAATACTCGTCACACTTCATTATCTGTGTGCGTTTCTGATCATAATCAATCCTTTCTGTCAGCATGTAGAACAGATCTTCAATATACCAAAAGGTAAAGTGCATGCTTTTTATTTTTGTTTCGTTTTTTTGTTTGTTTGTAGTATTTTACATATTTCTTCCTTGTCTGTATAGGGGAAATTAGAAGGTGAACTCGTTGGTGCTTTAGGGCTTATGGACAACCAGTTTCTGCAGCCACGAGGTTTATCCGAGCCATTCTGCATTATAACCCTTGGCAGATTGATAGCATATAAATACAATTACAGCTACATCCTCTGGCGGATGAAATGACAAAGTTTCGAGTTAAAGCGCTGATATATATATGTTGAATGTTATACTCTAGTTTTGACAATTTATACAACTTTATAAAGCACTATTGGCGTACATAAATAGATGTGGTGTCTGTTGAGTCGGTTGAATACCCCGAATATATCCTTTTTAGACATCACTTCACTTACTTTCATCATTGACTATCGCCGTCATTTTTAATATTGGAGTCTTCATCGTAACTCAAGATCTGATTGGTTTTGTAAAAGTTCCCACGCAACCAATCAATCGCTGCTTGACAGTAACGTTTGATTTTATGTGAACAATCCGCAAAGGATTGTTGTGCGGAGTAGCTCTGAATAAATCTCTTGTCTAGTGAAGATGAGGTACAGCTGGAAGCCGGTTGGTTTGTGATATCTTGTGTAGTGCCCACTTTGATTCCCATGTTTTTGTCCACTATGTCTTTGTATGTTTACCATTGAGCTTCGACCTCGTTTAGTTAAAGTAACCTTAGGTAGATCTACCGCGTTAAACACCTGTCCTTCAAACAAACACAATATATTTATATCTGTTTTGTATACAATTTAAACAAATATATTTTCCTTTTCTTTTTGTTAACATTGTCAACAAATTCCATTTGGGTGGTTAATCGTTTCAGAGTTCACTTGGAAGAGATGTGTTTCGCGTACACTTTTCATGGTGTTTGGTGCCACTATTGCGATTCTCGTACCCAGCTTTGGTATAATGGTATCTCTCATTGGAGGGTCTCTGCTCAACCTGCTATGTACAGCTTTTCCAGTTTTGTTCTACGTTAAACTTTGTTCTATGAAAGGAAACTGGAGTGAAATGTAAGTCTGCGTGTTCAATTTTATCGACATTGAAGAAGGATTATACCAACAGATATCGTATTTGAGGAATTAAATTTTAATCGCAGGCTAATCTCTCTGACATGGTTCCGTGCTTAGCGTTTCGGTTTACTGATGATCCTCCTTCGATATAACGCTAACATTCTAGTTTTTCTGTTGACCTCAGTTATATGAATGAATCACGATATCATATTAGTTAAATACCCTTGAGTACAATGTGAAACCTCAATCCAACAGACAAGTAAGTTTATTCAAACATGAAAGTCTTAACTAATCAGTACATCATCTTAAAACAGAGCAAAGCGTAATTCAAGTTTGATTGTCTTTTCCATGCTATATTGCCACTGCTGGTTACCATGTAAAGTGAAGTTGAGTTAAATGTGAAGGAAGGACAAAAGCGAATCAAATTTTTCTTTTGACTTTTGATGCTATATATATTGTTTTTGTCCCAATCACATTGAGTATTATTCAATAGATGTTCCGCCTGCAGTGGCTTATTGGTAGCGTTTGCGCTTACTTATCTTACTTCGGTTTACCGTTCACGGGATTGAGTCCGTTTGTCGACCATCGGATATATGAGTGAATCCGATGATGTGGCTCCGGCAATCGCGCGGGTGGTTTTTGCGAGGTTTCCTTACGGTTTTCCACCATAATTACGTATGGAGCAATGTGAAATGGACAATTGTTGTCATATAAGTGCCCTTTAGTATGACGTTGAACCCCAATCAAAGAAAAAAACAAATCGATAGACATTCATGGAAATCTCCTCAAAAACAATATTAGTGTTGTTCAATCAATAACAAATTTTTGAAAATATATTTTGAAGAATATAATGTTACAATGAACATTATAGTTTCAGAAACAATATGGCGTAAAGAGTCTACCAAATTTGAAACACGAACATGAGTGTTGCAGTATGCCTCTTAAACGATTATCAACAGTAGCACCACATCGAGAAGTCTATTTTTCATAATTTGTCCGCTCTCTGGCTAAGGGCTGTTTTTCTGGGAAAATGAACTTTCCAATATTATGGAAGCGTTTCACATTTTGGTTGTACTATTGCCAATGATTGCTGTTGGAATACATCACCCTCACATGAGTGAAATTTCGTTAAGGTCTTGCTAGATTCAAGAACACCCATTGTATTTAGTCTCTTATGCAGAAGAATATAAATCTATACCAGTCAAATAAGAAATTTCACACGCATAAATTTCTAAGTATTTTCTTGAAACTTAATACTAAAGATATTATTATTATTATGAGAGGTAAATGCGTTGTCGAAGATATCATGACACACACCAATTCCGACGTGCACAAGTATGCAGTTCGTGCCAGCATACATCAAGGATAAAGCATGTTTCCTTGCTCTCCTAGTCACGTGACCTTATCAGACACGTACAATTGAGCCCACGTTAGCACAGTAGAATGACATCTCGGGAAAACAAGCTCTTACAGTAAATTACCCGTTGATTTGCAATGCCACGGCTGTGAAACATTCAACGTAAACGTGCCATTAGCATGGTGACTACAGGGACGTCGGTCACAGACGTTACCAGGGTTATATGATATAGTCGACGGACTATAATGTCGTGTGACTGCCCAAACCATACGAAATCGCCTGCTAACTGTTCGTCTCCATACACGTCGACCACATCATGGACCAATTTTAACCCAGTTACACCGACGTCAACGGCTTCTCTAGGCACGACATCTGAGATGATTTCAATAGGGTCGTCTTCCCTGATGGGAGAGTTAGTGTTTGGAGGAGACGCGGTGAACGGAACGACCAGGTGCTAATTCCAGAGCGTTTGCCATTTATGGCAGCTCATGGCCCAGGTCTGACATTCCTAAACGATCATGCCAGTCCTCATACGGCCAATTTAACGCAGAATTTTCTCACAAGACCAACACCGCAGCCAGGGACGCTTCAAATGTTATAACCGAAGGAACCTATTTTTGGGAATGTGGCTTAATTCGTTGGTTTCATTGGTTGACGGACGCATAGCAGTTGTAGTTTGTCGTGATCAAAGACAGACCTCGTTATGCGACTCGAATTAGCTACGAATGAACATACGATTACGATTATCTATGGTTTGTTTGATGCTCTCGGGTTGTGTGACATGGACTTAAACTTATCTCTTGTTGCTTGGTATCAGCTAAAATTCGACGCATATTTTCGGATGGCGGAAATAATATCCAATATATGTTACATCGAATATATGTATATGTATATATATTGGAATAAATATCGATATTTAGTTATCTTAAAATATAAACGAGTTTCAGCACAGAACCCCCCCCCCCCCCCCCATGATAAATTCAATCTATAGAACCCTTGATTATTGTGTTTTTATTATTAATATATACGCGAAATGTCAACATTTCCTTTATTCAGGAAAGTTATATTTCATCGCCGTTACTTAGAAACTATTATTAGATATATTTATTATATGTTGAAATTTCACTGTTTAATTTACTTTAAACGTTTTCGTTTTAGCTTAATATAACATTGAAAAAAAAAAACACTCAGAACAAAGTATGATAAATCAGCCATTTACTGAATTGCCGTTTGTTCGTTGCGATAATGAATTATAGTATTGTTTACGTTACTGGCATAAAATAAGTAACAATCGTAAGAAGAGGTACCGGTACTGCGACAATATACGCTTTGTCCACCGCTACTGCAGTATTCAGAGGGGTGGGGAGGACTTGGGGATGCGTCCGTACGTACGTATGTCGGCCATATATATTTGTGAACACACTGCCTTGAAAACAAATTCACAAATTAACTTCAAACTTGGTATGCAGCTTTCTACTATTAAGCTGACAGATGGGATTGTATTTCACCAACTTCCGTAAAATATGATGGCAGTAATTGGTGATTTCACAAGTGGAGTATATTACTCTTGGTCCACATCATGCAGAATAATAATTTCAGAAACATAGAGATTAATGAATGAGTGTTACAATATATCTATATGTATTCAAAAATGCATTTGTAGTTCAAAAGATTTAATTTTTGTTCCTTTGCTATTGTAGAAAATTAGGACTTGCCACAAGACTCTTCTGTTATTTCATTGTGTTCGTTGGACTAGCGGTGGCTGTTTCTTGCACCTATTCGGCCATTGAAGCAATCGTGTTATCTAAGTCAAAGGAATCTATACATCTAAATAATTCCTCTTTAGCGAATTGGTGATGGACGTGTGTGAACAATCCGGAAATAATTTTCTTGGTCGTTTTTTTGTTAGTTGGATAATTTTGATATTGATTGTTGAATAGCTTCTGTGCAGCATCGTATAAAACTGTGTTAATATGACCTCTATTAGGTAAATCTTAACTGACCAATTTGAAGTCAATTTTGAGTCAATTCTGCGCACGTTAGATACAAATCAGATGGGTGCTTTGGTTTTGACCGGATAAATAGCCTGGATAATCGTTCATTCCTAACCGACAAACTTGTAAAGGCTGGATTAAATTGTGAATGAAAAATCGGAGAGAAAATAACGGTGTATGTCATATCGGGTAATTCAAGAGAAGTTATCCGGATGTAAAACAACCTTTATAGGAACGGGAGATAACTCCGGGAGACATTCTTTGGTTTACCTGCTACGTCCACAATTGCATAGGATTTATTTTATGTCGATCTCCATCTTCTTCAATTTCCAAAAAACTGTAGACGTAAAAACTAGTTTGGTTTTGTTACAACGGGATTTAAGCTGTTGTGCACATTGTTAATTTATTGTGGTATTTGTTATGAATCCGTGGAGTGTTTTGTACAATGTACCTTGTGTTTAACGTTGTTGGGAAAGCTCTTTCAGTTATTTCACCACCGAAGCGACCAAGGAAACGGCGGAAAGACGTTCAGCTTGTATTTATTCAAATGACAATGCAGAACAGACTGTTCGTTATGAAGTGAAAAACGCCATGATTTTACCATTTAAATACCAGGACATTTTGAGGTGTTTTACCATTGGTAAACACTGTATACCATGTCTGTACGACACAATTACATTGTTATGTCAGAAAAGCACGGTACAGTTACCATGGTTATATATCGCCATTGGTAAACACTGTATATCATGCCTGTACAACACAATTATATTGGTACATGTACATGCATGTCAGAAAAGCACGGTACAGTTTCCATTGTTATATATCGCCATGATTTCCCTTAAAAAAACACAGTTAACCATTTAACTGATCATTTTTCCACTGTACAAACCATGGTTAAACATGGTACTGGCATAGCGATTGTCATCCAATGGTGTGCATATGCATTATTTTGTTATTTTTTACACACTGAACGACAAAAAATTAAATAACCAACTGATTAGGGAAACTGTTGTTGTCGGTAACCGTTTATTATTTAACCCTCCTGCTAAGGGGAGTTTTTTTAAGAGTAGCAATGCTGTCTTTACCTAGCACTAGAGAAAGATAAACTTTCCAACATTATGAAGGCACTCCACATCTTGGTTGTGCAAGTGTCCATTATTGTAGGAAAATACTGCAGTCATGTAAGTGAAATAACCTAAACCCAGACAAACAAAACAAAATCTTTTTTGAAAAGGGTAAGGGATGGCTTTATCATAAAGAAACACCAATAGGAGATTAAAGATAAGATTAAAGACTTTTAAAAAAAGTTGAAGAAAACTTTTCAAATGTAAATCAAGAGTACGCATACAAAAATAAACATTATTGTCCACCTTACTGTGAGTTTGGTTTCATTTATTTTACTCTTGATTATTTTGTATATATTTTATAACAAAGAATGAGTGTGATATGGGACTATATGGGACTAACTCCGACCCTGGGTAATAAATGAAGCGATTAGAGCCTGGCCCATACGCTATACACACACGCGCACGCACACAACTTTTCCAAAGTAGCATGCAGTTGAATAAAGTTTCTTGTTGCCCCAGTTCTCATTTGACTGAAAACCGGAATCGTGCTTGCCTCCATGCCTTACATACAGCCTGCTTGGTAATAAACCTAGTACCATTTTGAATGTCTACAAGTAGTGATATTCGCCAAAACGGCGTAAATTTTGCGGTCGTAGAAAGACAAATTACAGCTGTATAAATGCACCGGGACTATGATTTGATGTCATCCAGTTGTAGATCAATCCAATTCTCTTTTTTAAAGATACCATTCATCTAAAGCAAGCAAACAAACAAATAATAACGATACTAGCAAGTTTAACCATTATTAAATGAATAAAATTGTTCAATTTTATGTTGACCTTAATAACACGTTTTCAAATTGTGGATTTTTTTTTAAAGTAGAGCCTAGTAAGACAGTTATGGTGCGGAATCATCCCAAAATTCCCAGTCTGCACTGAAACTTTAGATGGTACTTGATGGTTACAAAATGCCCTAGTGCGCATGCTTTCTCGGAACTTAAAAGCGACCGTTAGCCAATCAGTTGAAGCTATTTTGTCATTCGTCTTGTAATTTTAATTTGTGGTCAGTGACATCAAAGGGGGTGCCCTTCAAATATTGTACGGAATTACCGCTATACGAATGAAATAGCTTAAGTACATCGTAAAACGCCAACAAAACAAAATTTGACACAAAATGTGTACGTTTTCCATTGACTTGTTAAATCTACAAATGACTATTCCCCTCAATTCGCTGAAGAATATTTTCTCAGTAACTTTTTCGAGATTTGTACTTGAAAAAAGATACTGAAACCGGGTTTTATCAATTAAATGTAATTAAAAACTCTGCGCCACTCTAATGGAAAGAACAACGATAAACCCGATCATAAATTTAATATTTGATTTTTAGTCTTTTAGAATGAAATCTTGAATATCTTAAAAAGACCTTGAATTAAGTAACCATGGAATAATTGAATCAAAGTATCTACTAGATGGTGGCGTGTGCGCTTCCTAAACTGAACCTGCTTCGATTTACCGTTCACCGGATCGAGTCCGCCTGTCAATGACTGAGTCACATGTTGTGGCTTGGGAAATCGCAGGGCTGGTTTTTCCTCGGTTTCCTTCCGATTTTACATCGTAATAAGGCTAGGTGCAGTGTGAAGTGGACAATCCATTGTCATATAAGTGGAATACTCTTGAGTACGACGTAAAACGCCAATCAAGCAAACAAACAAATAAACTGAACTCGAATCTGTTCAAACTAAGAAAGTGTTATCCCAAATTAATATAAGAAACTGTAAATAAAAAATTGGACTTTTGTATCACAATCTTTACGAAAGTAAATTTTATCAACGTTTTCAGTAGATGTATTTAATTTTTCTTTCTCCATTCACACTGCAAATAAAGTAATATAATACAACTGCTAAAGTATGTAGGAGGTTTACTGTTAACTCTCTAGAAGATTGACTATACACACAGCAGATTCGTCACACGTTGTTCTGGGAATAAGTATAACTAACTTGCTAAAGCTAATCCCGCTGCTCTTTTACGTTGCAATGTTTGTGCTATTGGGATGATATTCTGTGATATTGGCCGTCCTTTGGTAATATCCTATCTGTGACCGCTGATAAGAATAAAGGAATGAAAAGACAAGCATACAATAACGTAACCTAAAAGATATTGTCTGGGTAAAAGAAGCTAAAATAATTTTTTTGAAATAATGTCACACCCAAAGATGAAGGCAAATTATTTATGTACATAAGTTTTATTTATTGCGTATTAAATTTGTTTACAAGTTAATGACATTAAACTGACATGGTGAAGAATCAGAATTCAGCTGATAGAATACATTGTATGCAACCGTCTTGTTCGTCTATACGCATTGCATTCGTCATCCGTTGGAAATTCTGTGGATGTATCTGATTTACTGTGTCCATGGCGAAATCGTTTATGTTTTTTACTGGAAATGTACAAATCTTCAAACACACGCAGTACACTTTCAATGTCTTCACGAACGGAAATCTCGTAAAATCCCGTACAACCCAGCTCGTGACTTCGTTCCTGGCCTTCCTCAACACCAATCATTCTGTCGTTAGCCATGTCAATTTTGTTTCCGACTAGGAATGTATGTGCAGTAGGAAGGTGTCCTTCGTGTGTTCCGACTACACTTATTTTCCGACTTCTTTTAGCGTATGAATTGATAAGGAATTTTAATCGGCCACATTCATTAAAGCTTAGACGGTCTGTTACAGAGTACACCAAAATGAATGCATCTGCCCATTTGATTTTTTCATCAACTCGCATGGCTTCTTCCTGGAATTTGAAATTAAACAAATACACAAATAAATAAAGTCATTAGAATGTATCCATAAAATTGAGCAAATGTGTCAAAAAGACGGATTAGTTAAACATACATCAAATTTGTTTTCGGTTGACTCTTTCAAACTACATCTCGTCGCAACGGAATGTTATTTTCTATGCAACTTAAAGCATATGATTACTTAAAACCTGGAACATATGATTAAACCAGTGAGCTAAGTTATAATAATGGGTTTAAATAAAAGAAAATAGGCATAGTTACTAACTATATGTATTCATTTGCCCCCTAAACAAACTTTATTTAAACCGTATTCAATCAAACCGTACGAAAATATTTCCTCTTTACTATAAACAAATACTGAAGTAAGCATACAATATCGATATAATAAAATTACAGTATACGTTCCCAGTAAGTTTCAAATACTTGCCTGTGTGGCAGTGTCCAAGACTTCAAAGCCGACAGACTCACCGTCTATACACCTTGTACACGAGTATATCTTTTCTGTAAAATTAAAGTATATCATAAACATTAAATCACTAAAACATGTTCAGAGAGAAAGGGGGAATGGAATCTTTTTGATGAAGTTTCCTACAACCTTGTTCCAAACATGGCCAAGTCCGACCAAATACTTTGGAATATGGAGTTGCGTAATTCTCTCGTCCGGTTCAGTAAAAAATCGATTAAGCAGTGTACGCTTAGATACAATATCATTGATAAAAATCGACTATATGGTCACGTGGTTGTGTGTCGGGACACATTTGTAGACGTTGACAAGAGGTAACAAGACTCAGCATTTTCATTGTTAGAATCAATGTGTCCTTGATTTTGTTATTTAATTATTTATTTAATTAGTGTGTATATCTGATGTAAGATCAATAGTATTACAATTGCCAACGACATTGTGGGAGGAAAACTTGGCAGTCAACAATCCAGAAAATGCTCGACCGTCTTCTAATTGTGGGTATACTAGTCCACATACAGTCCGTGAGAATCGAACCCGCGAGCCAAGAACTGAAGGGTGTGTGGGGATCAGAAGCATACACTAATAAGAGCTGGCAACCAAATTAATTGTTCTCCACAAAAGCTTTCAATTCTTAATCTAAATGACATATATGTGGGTCAATAAAACATAGAAAGAAACTAGCGTATACTTGTACCTAGATCAGGATCGTATTCCCCAATAAATCGCCTGGTAAGAAATCGAACTGTCAAAGCTGAAATGAAATTAAAAAAATTAAAAAAATTGATTTCAATTTACAATTCAATAGAAATAGACCTGTATATTTCAGCAACGTGTTGGGAATGGTATATAATTTCGGGGTAATGTTTCTGCATTGATCGTAAGACCGCCCCAAGAGTAATGCTGAGTTACATATGAAACCCTGTGTCATATTTTGGTAGAAAGATTTGAATTGCATATATGACAACATCCCCATGACACTACTCTTGATTGATTCATTGGCTATTTGATTGATTGATTGATTGATTGATTGATTGATTGATTGATTGATTGATTGATTGATTGATTGGAGGACAACTCTGTTCTTGTGACTAA
>JARFOD010045567.1:0-10112 GCA_031763545.1 Mopalia muscosa
CCAAGAAAACGACCGTAAAGTGGATAATCAAAAACATCACTACGAGCTTAATAGTATTCAGAAGAAGAAAGAGTAATGAATATTCTAGCGAAATAATTACATTTGACAAAAATTATGTCCCAGAAGGCAGACGAAGCATCAGAGATCTTTATTATGCGTTTTGTACAACTAAATAGCTTGACAGGTGAAACAACTGAGCGTAACAGTAAATTAAATGCACTCGACTGTGGACCAAGAACCAGGTAGTAATAAGGCACAAGATAAAGATTCCAAATGTTAAGACTTTATTGTACCAGCCAGATTTATCGATGGGGTGTTAACATGTCGTTAACATGTGACTGGAGATTTGAATACGTGCTCAAGGGTATTTCACTTATATACCGACGGATGTTCCAGCATTGTTTTAGAGTGTGGTTTAGGAATCAGCCGTAGAGACAGATACATATATTAAGGACGTTTACCAAACTGATTTTGCGATGTTTTTAAAATGATTTGGCATTGCAGGTAGGTGTGTGAAGGCTGAATAAGAATAGATGCGAGGATGGCAGAAATTTGGGGAATAATAAAATTGCATTGAGCCATCCAGTGTTCTAACGTCTACGGAAATTACGTGTATATATTGGTATCATATATTCCCGGTGATATAAAATCACGTAAATACATTATAAATAACTGTTGTGCAAATAACATTAATCGGTTGGTAGAGGAGAATATTTACTGATTTACTGGAACATATTGACTCATGTACTGGAGCACATTTACTGAGGTACTGGAGCATATTTACTGATGTACTGGGGCATATTTACTGAGGTACTGGAGCATATTTACTGATGTACTGGAGCATATTTACTGAGGTACTGGAGCATATTTACTAATGTACTGGAGCATATTTACTGAGGTACTGGAGCATATTTACTGATGTACTGGGGTATATTTACTGATGTACTGGAGTATATTTACTGAGGTACTGGAGCATATTACTGATGTACTGGAGCATATTTACTGATGTACTGGAGCATATTTACTGATATACTGGAGCATATTACTGATGTACTGGAGCATATTTACTGATGTACTGGAGTACATTTACTCACTTACTGGAACATATTTACTGATGTTCTGGAGCATATTTACTGATGTACTGGAGCATATTTACTGATGTACTGGAACATATTTACTGATTACTGGAGCATATTTACTGATGTACTGGAGCATATTTATTGATGTACTGGAGCATATTTACTGATGTACTGGAGCATATTTACTGATGTACTGGAGCATATTTACTGAAATACTGCAGCGCATTTACTGATGTACTGGAGCATATTTACTGATGTACTGGTGCATATTTACTGATGTACTGGAACATATTGGTTTGGTCAATAAACCGAAACGTTGAGTTAAAATGAATTCATTATCTTTCTTCGGAGTTGTTACTATACAACTATACTATAATACAACTATACTATAGTTTATAAGTCGCATTAGGGAGACTATTAGTCCCAATCTGGAAACCATAAATCCTAATCCGGAAACTATAGACCCGATCGGGACAATATAATTACCAAAGAAGAGTATAACTTCAATCTGGAAAGTATATTGGTACTTATAATCCCCCCATTGGGTCTATAAGTCTTTCGAATAAGACTTTTTGTGTCCCACGATTGAGACATATCTTTTCCTTAATAGGACCTATCGTCCTCCGAGCAGGTCATATCGTCTTCCCATAAGTAATTGTAGTAATTAGGACTTATTATCTCCTAATTAGGAGAGTGTAGCTCGTTACTACGCAGCGTAATGGAGGGGGGGGGGGCACGTTAATTCTGTCAGATTAATGCATAATTGGGAGATAATAAGTCCTTATTATGAGGTGATAAGTCCTAATTCGGAAATGCTATCTCCCAATTAGAAGATACTGTCTCCTAATTAGGAGATGTTATCTTCTAATTAGGATATAATAAGTCCTAATTAGGATATGTCTATCCTAATTCGGAGATAATAAGTCCTAAATAGGAGAACATTTCGCCTAATTAACACTTATTATCTCCTAATTAGAAGATAATACATCCTAATTAGAAGATAAAATCTCCTAATTAGGACTTATGATCTCCTAATAAGGAGATAATCTGACAGATTTTTTTCAGAACGTGGCCCCTCTACGCTGCCGTAGTAACGAGCTACACTCTCCAATAATTGTTTTTTTCTACATCTGCCTATGCGGATATACCAGATTCTATGAATTATATTTAATATATTAATTATCTATCCCATCAATGGCCATCATATTGGTTTCTGTACATTTCAACATCAAAATATAGAAGCCTTTGTGAATTGGGGGAAAAAATTGCCATATTTGCAATCATTTGTTTGGTTTTTTGTCTTTTTTTATTATTATTTTGTTGGGTTTTTTCATTGTCGTAAAACGAACACGTTTCATCCTTTTCAGCAAATCTTTTTTGTTGCATTTCCGCTACCGGATATGAATCCCCGTGAAGAGAAAATACCATGTTTATTGGAACGTAACAAAGTTGATTTCCTGAGGCGAATAAAGTATTCTCTTGCTGTATAGCTCCTCGTTGACACTTGATCCAGTTCTTATACGTCATAATAAACGTAGAGTATTAACATTTTTAGTTGTGTGGGAGAGGGGAACGGTGTGCCTAGAAACGTGAAAAATTAATGAAAGTGGAATTATTGCCCCATCGCACTTTTGATTTCCATAGTATAATAACGTAGGTGACGAAAGAGCACATGCCTTTATTTCAGGTTTATTTGTTGGGGGAGGGGAAGGGAACAGCCTGCAACGTGCACGGTATTTTTGTGTATATTACGAGGTTGTCCTTGACAGAAAATGTTGTACGCATTACTATTAGAGAACTTCACCCGGCAATATTAATAATATTACACAACATTGTTATACACTTGGTTTAGATCATACTGAAGACGAACGTTCACAGCGCAGAAAATAAGCTGCTAGAGAAGCCGGTGCTTGTGACGTCTAATCAGGAGATTGAGTGAACAGGTACTCACTGCTGACCTAATGCCTGTGGCGTAACAATAAGAATCTGCCTGGCGTCTAATCCACAAAGGTTGACATGTTTCATCACTTATAACCCTAGCTTCTCTTAGTTCACGCTTCACCAGGGTTTTTGTCGCCTGGCTTTGACGGCTGTGTCCTGATCGATATTCTAATACACGGTGCTTGTTCCGCATCCCAAGAGGATTTTGTTGCGTGTAGCGAGATTTAATTGTTAAATTTCTCCAGTCCTTAGGGGTCGATAGAATCATCGAAATGAAAGTAAGCTGCCTGAAGACAATATTTTATCCAAAATGTAGGGAATTTAAACAAAATTGAGACATATCGTTTCGAGTAGCAATAATATTTTGCTTACTAGAATAATTTTCAATCGGAAAAATGTTATATACCGCTGTTACAAATATATTGATTCATTGAGTAAAATTTATGTCAAAGGATAAATATAAACGTTGGTATGTCCAAGCAATTAACTTAGCATAACTTGTTTATCAGGCATAAATAGAAGCTTTAGCAGTAACATAACGCAATTCTATGGATTTCAGCCCCTATATATATATTATTATGGGGGAACGTTTCAGTGCATGTACCAGCACCTTATTTGCGCTTCATTTAGCTTCAGTTTGAAAATGGTGCTAGTCTCTGCAGTGAAACGTTGTTCTTTTAAATATATATAGAGGTTGAAATCCATATTTATTTTGTGTTATGTTATAAGTAGCTTACAGGTCTAGTATATATTCTGGGCAACGTTACTCTACTTTTTTGGAAGATACTAGGTCCAGATACGCTTTATTGACGATACAGCTATATCATGTCGGCAATAGTAGACCAGGAAAAGGGAGAAACCTGTTAAAGTCACGTGACGCATTTCAGTCTGTTGATCGGGTAGATTTGTCAACTAGGCAGAATGTCAAGTTATGGAATCGCCTCAGATGTGACTAGATTTAGACGATAATACCGCCTTTAGACAAAGGGAGAAGGTAAGATTAGCCTGAAAGATTATATTCAGATCAGCTGATTGATTATGGTTGTTTTTCTGTTCGAAAATACCTGCTTTATCATGTTTTTTTTTCGAAGAAAACGGAACCATGCTGGAGTAATTAAAGGAGATCATGGCTGACCTACCTTTGACCGAAGGAAACGGCATGGGGGAACAAATACATAATACAAGTAGTATTCTTTCCACTGTTGACTCTGAGCACTATAATATTTTGTTATTATTCAACCATGTTCAACCCATTGCTTGAAAGGAGCTAAAACTTTTCGATGAGAAGCCATAATTACTGCCATGCTTAACTGTGTCGTGGACCTGTAAAGTTTGAAAAACTAGAATCTGTTGTCCTAAAAATAATACAAAACACATTAAAATACTGCTGAATATTGCGAGAGTACGGAGCAGCAAAAGGGAAGCAGAAAAAATAAATTTGGCCACAATTAAGTTGTTATAACGGTATCATAAGTCGATATAACGGGATACTAAATCGTAACGATTTATTATTTCGTTATAACGACTTAGTATCTCGTTATAACCACTTAATCTACCAATCAAAATACATCAGTTTCCCGCCATTTTAAGGATCAGATTTGGTGTGATGCTCAGACAAGTAGTTATATTTTATCGTTAGCCTCCGTCAGGTCCTGGGTTCAATCGCCTGGCGCCCTCTGGTTAAGGGCAGTTTGTTTGAAGAGTAGCAATGCTGTCTTTACGCATTACTGGAGGAAAATTAAATTTCCAACATTACTGAAATGCTTCACATCTTGGTTGTGCTAGTGTAAATTATTGTTGGAATACACTGCCGTTATATAAGTGAAATACCCTTAAACACGGCGTAAAACACAAATCCATCAATCAATGAATCCATCCCCTGGCCGGCTGAATGTAAATTAGCCTGTATATATATCAAAAAACGATATTTTAGCATAGCAACACAATAGCGGAAAACTGATTTTGATTTGTGGATTAAGTCGTTATAAGTCGTTATCACGACATACTGAATCGTTATAACGACTTAGTTTCTCATCATAAGGAATTAGGGAGTTGTTACAACGACTTACTATCTGGTTATTACGACTTAGTTAGTCGTTATAAGGAGTTAATTACGAAGAAAAAATATTTTTCAATGTCCCTTTTACGGCTCCGTACGTGAGACAGTCATCAACGTGTGGCTAAATTGAAATATCACTGCGGGTAGGTCAAAGATAGACCAAGTCTGATAGTCTTTTAGTAAGAGAGTTTATGTGCACCCGATTCCTATGGTCCTTTGTCGGTGACACAGATTCGAACCTTGGGACTTATGTCAGATGGTTGTGAGCAAGCAAAGAGAAATGGGAGTTACAAGGTAACAAGATCTCGGGAGAAATCCAATAGCTGGTTGCTAGAGAAAAAATTTAGACTATATGCAGGCGAAAATTGATGAGTGCAGTTAAGGAGCTATATAAAATGAAAGCTTTAGGTATATCGACAAACGTTTTTCACCTTGATTCCGTTTGAAAAGATTTCACTTTTGTGTAGTTTGGATAAAACAAATCTCAATCTGCTGCACCGTCAGTATTGCATAGGCTATATAATGATGGTACCTGGCTCTAGTACAAGGGGGGGTAACTTAATGGAGCTGACAAAGCCCACATTTGTCTCCCGGTTTTCAATCTTATTATTACAAAGGAAGATAACTTAAACGTGTCAACTCGGACGAGAAACCCAAATAAAACTTTATTTACACGTTAGAAAAGAAAGCAGGAGTTCGATTATTGTGATTTTTCTATAAAAAAAATCAGAGAAAAATCGGATATATGTTTCGAGAGGCCGGCCATAGCAACAGATCAATTTCCAACCTTCACCATGGGTTGAGATAGGCGGGACGTACGGCTAAGACGGAGGAATAAGCCTTATTCATTGTGCTACATTCACCACAGACATGATAATTGACAGTGGCGCCATGCTTGTTTGTTGTTGACTTCGATGTGTAAACGGCTTTCTGATTAGCTGCTTGTTTCTACAATAGTCCGATTTAACTTTTGCCACGTTTTTGCAGTGAATTGCACCAACGGTAGAAATGTGAATACTCATCTAACACAGTTTTATCCTTGCAATATGACGATGAAGGCCAATGTACTACTATAGGATATGTCTATTGGTAAATCATGCCCAGCTTATCACTCAGTTTTAAGCTGTGCATGTGTTGTTTCTTTTATTGCCTAAGCTTACCTCTTCAAAATGATTTATATCATTTTTTCGAAAGGTGTTTTATGATAATAAAGCAGAAAACAGTCCACAGTGAGAACATACGTTTTTATTATATTTTTTACTATTTATTATTTTTACCAACAATAGATGCAGTCTTTAATCGTTAATATTGGCTTATAGTCTATCATATAATGTGAATTTAGCCTAATAATCTTAATTTTATATTATAAAGAACAAAATTCACAAATCACCTGCCTTTACTGTCATTGCATGAACCTATACACGTTTATATGAGAGTCGGGGTACGGTGTCCTTTATAATGCCTTTTAAACTGACACCTTTATTCCTGTGAATAGATGCCAGAAGCATTGGCACACGAACTATTAAAATCCAGACTTGCATTTTCCACACGCAACAACAATAATGGACAAAATATTGAATTCCACAATAACAAGCAGCAAAAATCAAACGCCCGCAAAGACAAGTGACTTTAGAAGCACCATCCGCTGAAGCCGACTGTCAAATCTTACCTGAAGTTTGAGATAAGCGCGTGTCCTCAACTGTGTCAGGTAAAATGAGGTCACGATTTTCTTAGAGTTGAAAGCGGAAGTTACCAAATTTGCGCAGGCGTATTTTTCTCAAAATAATCCTACGCCATCTTTCTGACCTAATGCAGCCGATTCGAAGTCGATTTTAACCAAAATGACGACGTTTGCAGATAATTTCTGGGTAAGCCATTTCACATTGAAACCACTCTTTTGGACCTTAAAGTTCATGAAATATGCTTAGAATGAAATGTTAATGGTATGTTTGTTTTGTGCTGGTAAACAGTCAAGGGGTGGATCCGACAAGGCTTTTGAGAAGCAGACCACTTTACCCAAACGCCAAAATTCCATTGCAACGACAACATGTCATTGTATTAAAATATACAGGCACTACATACTGCATGTACTACATGATATCTTTTTGAGTCTCATTGGTACCGTGATTAAAATTAAAACACAACCATCTGGTAACAGTGACTGGTATATTAACTTTGAAACTCCTATCGCTATGTTTTTGTACTTTTTTTTATTATTTCCTTAATTGGCATTAGGACGCTCTGTTACTGAGAAAACCATCTCTGTCGAACCATTTATGATTATCATATTGCCATTAGACTTTCCGACACTTGCTGAGAGGCCATCCATGTAAAAAAAAAGTGATATGCATGTTTAATTAGCTTGTAAACAAAAACTTGGGGGAAGGTAATAGAGTGGCAAAGTCGAATTAATAGTTGACAATAAATACCTAGGCCTATAGATGCGTACATACCTATCTTATAAACTATACAGCCTATAGGGATACGAGGTGCAGCAGTACGGTACCCCAAACATATTAAGCCCGATGTTAGGGCTAGAGGCTCTGATGCTGCAGAAATCAATCATTATATGCAGATAATGCTTCTCTTAATATCAAGGGTCGAATTTTATTAAATCCTTTAATAGTCCGGTGGACCTATGGAATATGACACTCACATTGACCATTAAAATCCTGATCCCTGATTACGATTGTGTGTCACAGTACTGTCCAAAAGGCAGTGGTTATTTGGCGGACGAATGAGGCCCACTGAATTTTAATTAGCCAGGGGTCTGGGGGCCTAATTGTTTTGGGGCCAGGCCTAATAGTTTTACTTAATGCTTTACTTAAGGATTATTAAACAGGTGTATTATTTGCTAATTTTACACTCCTAGCTTTTCACCCAAAATATCCAGAAATGCGAATACTTTAACAAAATTATGCCCATCTGGCAACATTGGCACAGAAATGCACAGCAAAAATGAAGAAAAACAATACAATGAATAACAAATGAACTAAAATAAATAAATATATTACACACATTATATGTTTCCAAGAACAAGTACAATATTTCTACAAAGACAATTGCCCAAAATGTAAAGTACAAAATTTTATCATCCAGGCATTGTTGTATGGATTTTTTTCCATTTTTGTCCACTACTACTATAGTAGGGGGGACTTAGAAATGCTACTTGGCGTCTGTCTGTCTCAAATGTTTGTGAACATGCTAGCTTGAAAACAAATTCACGGATTCCCTTAAACTTGGTATGTAGCTTCCTCTTGTTAAGACGACGAATGGTATTGCATTTCACCAAATTCCGTTAAACGAAATGGCCGTTATTACATAATTTTAGCATATTCATGTCTAGATGTTGTAAACATGATAAGTATAGAATAAATTCACGGATTATCTTCAAACTTGGTATGTAGCTTCCTTTTGTTAGGATCGCTGGTGTGATTACATTTCACCAAATTCCGTAAAACAAAATGGCCGTTATTACATAACTTTTAAATATTCATGCCTGTATCTGTTGTAAACACAATAAGTAGAGAATAAATTCACGGATTAAATTTAAACTTTGAAGATAACTTCCTGGTTTTAAGACAATGGATCAGACTGAATTTCACCAATTTCTGAAAACAAGATGGCTACCATTGCATTATTTCACAATATTCATTACTGTATATGTTGTGAACACTATAACTCTGTAACAAAATCACAGATTAATTGAAACTTGAACTATAGTCTCATCTTTATAAGACAATAGATGGGATTGAATTTCGTCAAATTCTGTAAAACAAAATGGCCACCAATGCATTATTTTACCATATTCACACCTATGTGTTCTGAACATGATTATTTTTAGATCAATTCACAGATTAACTCTAAACCTGGAAGTTAGCTTCCTGCTACTAAGACATAGGATAGGATTGCACAAAGCAATATGGTCCCTATTGCATAATGTTTTAATATTCACCCCTACTTGATAATTTTGAGAACAAATTCACCAAATAACTTTAAACTTTGTCTGTAGTGTGGCTTGCCCCCATTACGACACATGTTTGGATTTCATTTCTACAAATGGCAGCCATTACATAATTTTAATATATTTCAAACTTTAACAATAGTTTTGCTATACTTGCATGCAGGGGCTTAGCCAGAAATCAAAAAAAGGGTGTCCGAAATAGCAATTTTGCATCACTTTTCAAATAACTGGGTGTCCAATTTAGACAGTTTTCCTATTCCCTGCATGTTAAAGTTTCTTAAAATAGGGTGTCCAAATGAGGCAATTGTTCTCTTCAGGGTGTCCAATGTGTCCATGTGGACGGGTGTCTGGCTAAGCGCTAGCTCGCATGTGTTTGCTGAGGTTAAAACGTTTACATATCACTATTGATCATTGGAAAGACTGACTGTTGTTAAAATATTACTGGAGAATTTAAACAGGTGTTTCAATGAATTCTGTTCAGTTCTACATAATTTGTCATGACTTGCTCATAGCATCACATAAAATCAATTGTCAACAAAAAGTGCACATGTGTTTTTCATTGACTGGTTTACATCTTTTATATTCTCCCAGCCGACAATCAGCAGTATAGACACTCTATTATCAATAAATTCTGTTTATCCCCTGTCCTAACAAGCTAGGTTTGTGATATAAAACTGGCTTCTTTTCATGCCTAAGTCTGCCCAATTTTGTTTTCAAACCCTCTGGGTAATTTGTGTCTACTGTGCCTAACGATTTATTCATAGATTATTGCAGTTTTATAGGTCAAACATTAACAAATGTATGTGTAACACAATGTACCTTCTTTTCCAAAGTCTAAAAGTACACGTACAGTGTATCTTGAGAACTGTTCAATATTTTTAAAGCAAACTTTTTGTGTACTCTAATCATTTACCTTTGATTTCTGAAACCTACCTTGCGAACTGTTAAATAAGCTTATATTAAAAGTAAACTTTTTACCTACTTCTATCATGTACTAGCCCCGTGAGGGAGCGGGTGGGCCATGGCCCTGCAGAATACTCCCTCGGCTTCCTCGGTCGATCGTAAGAGG
>JARFOD010045578.1:0-10111 GCA_031763545.1 Mopalia muscosa
ATGTCAATCATCTAGTTCACCTGGCCAAAGAAAACCAAATAAACAAAATCAATGATACTGTTAATAAAGCAAATCCTGCTCAGAAATTTTGGTGGAAAATTTGCAAATCTTTCTTTAAAAATAGTAACAGTAAATTTTCAAATATACCACCACTAAAAATTCCAATCGGTGCAAATGAGCATGAGTATATAGACCTTAACAAAGCTAACCTCTTAAATGAGTATTTCGCATCGATTTGCCATATGGACGATGGAAATGTTTACCTCGTCCCACTCAATGGACAGGAGCAACTCGTCTTGTTATCTCTGGAAACAAATGGCGTTCTAGAAATTTTAAAGTGCATAAACACCAACAAAGCCGTTGGGCCTGATGGTTAAAGTCCTATACGAGGCACAATTTGAACTCGCCCAAGTACTATCTCGGCTGTTTAATGTTTCCCTTTCAACTGGAATATTCCCAGATTGCTGGAAAATTGCAAATGTTACATCTGTATTTAAAAAAGGTGATCCATCCTTGGCCTGTTACTACCGCCCAATATCCCTTCTTAGTTGTGTTAGAAAAATCTTCGAGAGAGTCGTTTTCAAGCGGGTGTTTACTTTTTTACGTGGGGAGCTAAGCTTGTGTCAATATGGATTCTACCCAACACCTCAACTTCTGATCAACTCTTGGATTTATATTTTGATATAGTCCAGGCGCTTAATCAGGGGAAGGAGGTGTTCATGATATTTTTTGACATTTCCAAAGCTTTTGGTCGGGTTTGGCATCGGGGTCTCCTTGCCAAGTTACATTTCTATGGTATAAATGGCAAACTACTGGACTGGTTTGAAAGTTATCTTTCTAATAGACAACAGAGGGTAGTTTTGAATGGTTGTCGGTCTCAGCTGCTTAGTCTTACAGCGGGTGTGCCTCAGGGCTCTGTCCTGGGGCCACTCCTCTTTTTAATCTATATAAATGATCTACCGAGCGAGTTACTTAATAATGTACGGTTATTTGCAGATGACACCTGTCTATATATAACGGCCGACAATGCATCACACAATATCATAGCTGAATCTCTCGCTAATGATCTATCCTGGATTGAAATCTGGGCAAAGACTTTGTGACGAATTGATTCCTTTATCGAACTCAAACAAACATCTCGGAGTTACATTTAATTGCCAAGCCACTTGGAACGAGCACATCGATAATCTATTAATTGAAGCAAATGAAAGAATTTCTATGTTCCGACGATTAAAATACGTACTAAATCGGCATAGCCTAGAAATCATGTATAAGTCATTAATTAGACCACGATTAGAATATGCTGACACAGTGTGGGCTAATATAACTGAAGACCAATGCAAAGCCATAGAACTTCTTCAGAAAGAGTGTTTTCGCTGCATTACAAGTCTTACTAAAAGCGTATCCACTAAATTGCTATACGAAGAATCTGGCTTTATTGTACTACATCAGCTTCGTCGTCTTCACAGACCATGCCAGTTTTATAAAATAGTTCACCACGACGTTAATCCAAACTTAAAAGGTAAACTTCGTAGACTTGTACATGTAGGTCAAAGAAATCCATACCCAACTCGTTCTTACGCTAATTTTACTTCATATGCTGGTCGCACAGCCTCCTTCTTTAAATCGTTTTCCCCAGCTACCGCTAGAAACTGGAACTCCTTGCCAGATCCGATCAAAAGCATACCTCACCATGACGACTTTAAAAATAAACTAAACTCTTTATATATCAGTTTATCTCCACCGAAATGGTATTATGTGGGTGATAGAGTAGCTATTATTGTCCTGCATGTGTAAAATGCGAAAAGGATGTAGTTCCTTACATGAAGATCTTTTCCACAATTATTTAATGGACTCTCCGCGTTGTATGTGTGGTTCGGCTTCAGAATCAGCCACTCATTATCTGCTAGAATGTAAACAATATTCACTACATAGACAGATAATGTTCTTATCCTTGGAGCAAAGTGGATATGATGATATACCGTCCACAACAATTCTCTTGTATGGCTCACCTGAGCTCTCATTTACTATAAACGAGTCAATCGTAACAGCGGTGTGTACAATTATTAAAAGCACTTAGAGGTTTTTATAAGATTATTATTAATAGAGGTTACGACACTTGCTTGATCCCATAATGTTTTGTGTTCGTACAGACCTGTTGTAGCCAAGTATACGTTCAGCAGTAAGAAGCACTGGCGGTCAACAGTATGCATCTATTTAAACCTTTATAAGATTGTATCTATTTAGATATAATTGTTTTTTTCAGTAACCTGTAATTCCTTCACTATAGTATTGTCATGTTGGCAATAAATAAATATCTGATATGCTAAATGACCGGACAAAGTATCCATACTCTCTATCCGATGGAATGCCATATTTTGTCAAAAAATGTATACCAAATGCAATCTCTTTAATTATATCCTTTTGTACCACATGACAAAGGGAGAGAACTAGTATAATTAAAAAGATTGCACGAACATGGAAGATTTACCATTCTTAAGGGGGTCAAAAATGTTGTATCATAAATGATACGTTGGTCCCTAGAGGGCTAGCTGTATTGCCAATGATTTGTTCTCGTTGTATTCATCCTTACTCATAGAGATTTCGTAACGAAATATGACGCTACATGTAGGTGACATTTATGTTTACGCAATTTCCTTGCGATCTAAAAATAAAAAAAGGTAGACCAAGCTTTTTTTTCTAAAATAGAAAATTGTGACTACTGTAGCATAAACTTTACCCATGTGAAGTGTCTTTGCACACAAAAGTTGTTGTTGTGAAGCTCAGGGTGATGAATGTTGATTTCTCTCAGATTTAGTGGCGAACAGGTTTATAGGCAGTTATTGATAAGCATGGGACATCAGCTTCTGTCATACATTTGATTGCTAAACCTTATCATTTAACATGTTGAAGAAGCAAATACAAATAAAAAGTCGAACCTAAAAAAAACATATTAAAACAACAGAACTTCACTCGAAAATAATGTTCATCACTGGGTATGTTTTTTTGTTGTTGGTGTATTTGACTTATCTGATGGCGTCCAAGTTCTTTTGGTGAAGGTGACTATAAACTATAAAAACACAGCTTGGTTCTTCATTAATTGATACAAATATTTTAAAATGATTTTGAAGAATATTTATTGAATCAGAAGGAATGCAATAAAGTCAGAAACGATATGGCATGAAAAGATAAGCATACTTCAGTTACAATTTTACGTCTTGCCCCATTTTCAAAAGTATCAGCACGCTCAGAATACACGTTTGTATAACTTCTTGTGGTGCTTGTCTACTGGTGATTACTTTATTAATGTGAACTTCGGCTTTAATCCACACTTTGTACTACCGGATCTAACAGGCAAAGTTTTCAGAAGCTATGGTACGAACAATTTCTATAGCAGCTTTGATTCCCACTGAATAATATAGCGATTGTAAGGTGTGTTATTTACGGTATTTAATTAAAGGTGCAATGGTCCAGAAGTCATTGAGAAAACTCCCCGAGGCTGTGAATCTACAGTCGCAGCTAGCTCGAAAATATCCGTCTACTCAACCTAAATGGCCGTGGAGACCCCTAACGTGATTAGACGGAACGACAGAATGTTTGTTGATAGTCACAGTGAGAAAGTTTGACCCTAAATAGCCGTTAAACTTCAACCCGGGAACCAGTTGACATTATTCCGGCATTTTCACGATACATCTATTGGTATAAAAACTCCTATATTTGGGGCTCCATTCTTGTTCAGAGACAGTAATGCATGGTGTGAGGTTGTAATCAGTAGAAATGGAATGAAACTTCTGATATATGAAAATCAATTGATAAAGTGCAAGTATCTTTGTTATTTTTCAACCTCAATGAAATATTTCCAAACAGGGCGTTGAACATCAGCCAATAAAATAATATTCGGGATCAGTTCTATACATATCAAATGTAAAACCACTATACATGTTAAAAGCAAAAACCTCTGAACATTCTGATAATATGAAGAAATGATGGCTCAAAATAGTAATAATAATGTTGTTTTTTTAAATGTGTTGTTCATTATGCATTCTTAGCCGCCAACGATACGATATTTCCTAAAAACCATTAGTTCCACTGAAGAGTTTAACATAATACACAAGTAGTGTTATTCCTAAAAATGATAAGCGTTTTTCGGAATTAAACTATTTGTATATTTTCCTAAGTACATGGTTTTTATTTTTACCCATATTGATTGTTTGTTTGTTTGTTTGTTTGTTTGTTTGTTTGTTTGATTGGTGTTTAACGTCGTGCTCAAAGGTATTTCACTCATATGACGACGGACACAAATACAGAACATCACAAACAAATCTGCTTCCCGTTACCATTTAGCTCTGCCAACATCAGGGTAACAGAAAGCAGCCTCTTTTCTCGCCTCTTACGATCGACCGAGAAAGCTGAGGGAGTATTCCGCAGGGCCATGGCCCACCAGCTCCCTCACGGGGAAGTGGAGGATAACAATAGGACATATTACATGGTCTAGTTAGGCCATAACAGCACATTGCCACCTCTTATCTGTGAGATTACCAGTACTGTGACGGTTTACGGATTCTTTAGATTTGGTGTAACATCACCGGAAGGGCGTTTCAATTATATGTGTGGATAAATAGTTTGACACGCTAACCACCAAGCAAAAGGCCTAGGATATATATATACATATATATTTAATCCAAATGGTAAAGGAAAAACTCACCGCAAAAACCGAACAAACAAGACCTCTCATGGCACTTAAGACATCTGAGTGGAGATTGAGACGAGTGGAGTCCCCACATTCCCGATAACTGACAGACTGACAATCAGCTGGGTAACTGGGAAATCTCAAACATACTTTACAATTCTCAGGTAAACGTCCATTCTCCCTCAGGCTGAAAAACAAAAGTATTTCTACAATTATTTGTTTAACTATGGATTTTTGTAATACCATTTTATATTTTACTTTCATGACGGTATGCTACTCTTATAAATAAGTGAAGAAAACCTCCAACGATGGCAAGATTTGACAGATTGGTGTTAAAAGCCAAGCTCCCTAATGTAATTTCACCAATATGACCGTGATGTACTCCAATACAAAGTAGTTACAAGAACATAACCCATACAATAGTTACTGTGTTTGTTCTGTTCCTCCAGTGCTCAGTAAAGGCATTCTGACTAAAGGTTTAAACAAACTATCTTTAGGGTGAGGTCATGTACTAACAACATGATTGCTTGATTGATTGCAGTGCTACCGCATATTAAAAGCTATTTCCATAATACATGAACGCAGTGTATTAAAATTAAAGTTGACAATAGCACAACCATAAAATCTTTTGATAATGTTGAAAAGTTAATTTTCATCCAGTGCTAAGTAGGCACCATCGCTATCCTCTGTGGGGAAGAGGGGATACATGTGTTCTTTTGATAAGTTTGGGGACCAAACTTATAGAATAGCGGATTACCTTAATATTGACTACCTTTCCTCTTTTTATATTTTGGTTCATTAAATGTCCAGTATAAATAAAACTATCAAATACTGATAGGCCTACTTGCCATATTTAAACATCAAGATGGTTTGAAGATGGTATTTTAAATATAAATAGCAGATAATATAATTTTGTATTAAAAAATTTCAAACAGTTTGACACAATCCGCAAAAGCAGACAAAGTATTGAAATATAAAAATATCCACATTATCATCACATGTAACTGAAAACTGTATTACTGTTAAAGCTATAGTTTATTTTACCATGTACCAGCGGAGATTCTGCCATCACTTTTCACCTACAGTACTACCGCTAGAAGGCAAAGTTTGGAAAGCAGATTCTCCGGCGGCCTGGCATTTTTCACATTTAAATTACATTGAATATCTATTGGTGCAAAAAGACTCCTGCACAAAAGGAACCCCGTCTTGGTCATTATAATGTTATGTCAGCCAGTCAGATTACATGTTTCTCGAACATCTTGGCTCATTACTCTGGCAATATCAACTAGGGTACTGATTTTTCAATCATTGTTTTACACACATAAATAAAAATGTTTGTGTAACGGCATATTCTACTGTGTTTTGTTACACAGCTATTTAAGTTTCTGTGCAAATTTGCACAAAAATACTGCGTAAAATATGCACGCTATCTGGGGCCCTGGACTGCCATTTTATTTTATTGCCTGTAGCTTACTTCTGTGTTTAAAGACAAATACTTACACCTGTATTTATTCTATGTTGTTCCATACTCACCTTTTATGGAAAACATAGTCTAGGTATGAGGCAGGGAAACGTGCGACAAATTCCGTGATATATTTCGTGTCAAAAATTCCACCTTTGAACATCTCTGATAAGTCTGATACAAACACCCCCATGGTCTGGGGTAATGGGCAGTACAGGTTCTCATACAGGAAGCCCAGGTCAACCATAGCATTATGAAAAACCACAGGAACTTTGTGAAGGATGATTTGGGAGAAGAGGTTCCTTAAAGTGGCTGAGCCATTCATAGTCTATTGGGGTCAAAAACAGAAAAAAGGATGTGACTTTTATCTTAACACATCTATGAAAAGTGTATAACATACCCGGTAGCTTTATTTTTTTTGTTACATGTCAATCATTGCAAAAATCAAAAATTAATTTTTCTCTTTGAAAATTATTATACATGGCAAATATTTTGGAATTAAAGTTTATAATTTAGTAGATAACATAAAAATCATTTACATGTACATCAAAAAAGCCTGTTTATGTGATGTCTATAAAGCCCTGATTCCCTGAAGTACAACATATAACAGGAACTGGACAGGAATAGGCACAAGCAAAAAGTTTTCAAACTGTTAAAAGTAGCCTCTTTCAAATCGTTGCTGGTATAAAACAAATTAAATAGTCCAAGTACAAATCCTAACAATATTATTATTATTATTTATTATTTATTTTTATTTTTTTGAAGGTAGGGGAGGGATCAGATTTGTGATTTAACCATAGAGATACTAACCTTATCCTCTCCTGTTGAGTAAGGAATTCCTTTACTGTATTGTTTATTGAAATCAAATCCATGATCCACTAAAAACTTCAGTGCTTCAGGTTCTACAATGTACTCTTCTTCACATAAAACAGTAATGTTAAAAGTTTGAACCATACAGTTAATTCCAGCAAGAGTCTGTCCACCTTCCGCATTGTCTCCAATGTTGTGGGAAGTCTTTCTTGAAGGAGGAAGGAACTTGAACACTGACATCCCTAGAGACACAATGGATCTTGTTTTAGCAATATGAGTCAGCGCTTTATAACGATCGTCTATTGATCTGGAGACAAAATAAAGCGCCATTGATTTATTATTAAATTAAAATAACAAAGAAAATGTTTGAAAATCAAATGAAAATCAATTTACCATGCTGAAATTAATGATAATTTTTAGTTCTGTTTTATTACATTTATAAACACCCCCAGGGGATATGTGTGCCCTGTTTGAATATAGCCTTAGCCCTTAACATAAGGTAATACCAACCAATAGCATCATTATCTGCGCTACTGAAACAAGTACATCTTCTGTTGTAAACAATGAGAGCCAATATTTTTTTTTTTTATAAACAAGCTGAATAGATAGTTTGTTTGTTTGATTGGTGTTTAACGTCGTACTCAAGGGTATTTCACTTATATGATGACGGATTTGTCCACTTCACTCTGTACACAGCCTTATTATTATGGTGGAAAACCGGGAGGAAACCTGGTAAAAACCACCCCCACGACTGCCGGAGCCACAACATGTGACTCGCTCATATACCTGATGGTCGAAAGGCGGACTGGAACCCGTGATTAATAGATAGTGGATTGTGTTTTTTTAAAATATGCTCATAATTCCAGTCAAATCACTTAAGTCCTTTTCGTCTTTTCATACTTATGTTTAAGAACTATTTCTTACTTTGAAGAACCAAAGAGTAAAAGTTATGGTGTTTATCACCATTTTGGTGCAATAAGCAAAGTCACCCATATTTGTTGTGAAATCAAGTGAAATACATCTATGGTATTAACAGAAAAAGCTTAGTTTAAAGTTAATATCTGAATTTTAGTTACACCCATTTTGTTTTGCGAAATTTAATGAAATGCAATCCCATTGGTTTATTAATGGGAAGAAACTATTTTCCAAGTTTGAAAAACATCCGTCAATTTGTTCTTATCGTGTTCACAGCACATACAGGCATGAATAAGCTAAAATTATGTAATAAGTTCAACAACAACCATTTTGTTTAAAAGAATTTGGTGAAATGCAATACTATCCATCGTCTCAATAGTAGGAAGCTACATAGTTAATCAATGAAATTGTTTTCAAGCTAGCATGTTCTATTGCAGTGTTAGACAATCAATATCTATGGTAATATTGAGAAGAAGCTGTCCTTTTGCTCATAAAATAACGATTCAAAAATACTTTAGACCATTTTCCATTCCACTCAAAAATAGGGTTAAAGTCAGCCATAATTCAGCATTAGCTATACTCATTCAAACCATGGCTGAAACCAAAGCTAATTTTTCATAATTTCTTTATTAGATTCTGTAAAAGGAAGCTTGCAAGTCTGTAACTACAACATATGGTTGAACTGTTACTCATCATATATTAATATTATATTATATTGACATTTTCAGTGCTCTGTTCGGATGGAATCTTCGGTTTTCAACTATAACATACATGTTTGTAAAACATATTGACCAAAGACCAAAGATAAGACATCTGTTTGTAAAGATTGAAATGTTCTGTATATGTTGTAAAACATGAGTATCAAGGTTTATGATAACATCATTATAATAATTTATTGTACGTTTGTTTGAGTTTAGCATTGAACTCAAGGGTATTTCACTTATGACGAATGATTGTCGACTTTGTGCTTTTCTTTGCTTAATTATGGTGGAAAACTGAGAGGAAACCTTGCAATTGTTGATGGTTGACAGGTGGGACTCAATCCTGTCAACGGTACATAAAAGTAGGATTAGTAATGACACATGCTTACCCCTAAGCCATGGCTACAGGCTGCATCTATTTGAGTTTGACAATGAACTATCCTATCTTTCTATCAGATTGTCATATCTTTATATCAAGTTAGTCAGACACCAGATATATAGGCTTGATCTATCAGTATTTTCGTTATTTTGGAATATGATCTGGCTTGATCTATGTTCAAAACCATACTCCAATCCCCCAGGAGACCATGAAATCTCACCAAAACCAGTCGGGAATAACATAATTAGAAATAGTCGACAAGACAACATTCTAAGTTTTTCAAAGTTTTACATTTACCTTGCATTCAAAGCTCTTTTGTCACCCAGTCCACTCAATTCCTAATTTAAAAAAAAATATAGTAAGTAAGTATGATTATAACATATATGTACAGATTTCTACATGAACAAACATATGACTAAACACAATCTGATTTTCTCCATGACAAATTTCACAAAACAAATTCAATCCTCTTTATCGCACAAAGAGATATATATTTATTATGAAACTGTCATTTGTTATTTTAATATTTTTCATTTTTCTTAACAATTCTCAAGCTATTTGTAGCCTATAATGTATGTTTGCAATAAATACATGTACTGCATGCAACTTGATTTGTATTAAGTATTTCATTCTGTGTTTATTAAGTGCATATTTTTGCAGTTTAAATTATATCATTGAAGTTTGAACCAATTCAGTTTGAAATCCGTCAGTTTTACATGTAATATCTGGAATTACAATATACAGGGGTATGTAAGCTTTAACCTCGAATTGCTTAAGGAATCATGAACTTTCTCGCAGATCACGAAAACTCGCGAGATGCTAAATCCATTTTTAAACAAAGAAGACCATGTGTTGGGCTAAAATTACTTGGTATTTTGACAGCTATATCATCAAAAGAAGGACATAGTTGTAAAGGAGGCTGTGTTGGAACAGAGGATTTCTAAAAATTGAACGTCTGCTTTCAATGGAAAAATGACCAAAAGCCAATAACAGCACTGAGGCTCTCCAGAAGGGTGCCTTTAACACAATCAGTAGGTTGGGTTTAACAAGGGAACTGGGTCAACAAAATCGGCAAGCAATAATAACCCGTTCACAACTCACTACAGTATGCATATTAATTTTTTGCATCTAAAGTACTTGATCAGCCCTAGTTT
>JARFOD010045589.1:0-10111 GCA_031763545.1 Mopalia muscosa
TAAAGAATGAGATAAGTGATTCAAATCAACCAACATACTACAGATAAATCAACTAGAAATTATTTGAAGAAATGTGGTCTAAATGGTTAAAACCTTTTTCTGAAATATCAGGGGGTTATATTTACCGTAAGCTATATTCGACTATACTATGAGGAGGTAATTAACAGAACACGAGTCTTTACTGAGCTGTACAATGTAGATTCCGTGAGTTATGGACACACAATATCACCGCTATGCACTTTTAACATGAGTGATTATTAATTATTAATTTCGACAGATAAGTAACGACCCCAGAACTGGTTTGCTGCTGATTGCACTGCTTTATATTCTGTACCCGATTAACTAGGATGAACTGTGTGTACTGCTGCCATTGGCGACAAGATAATTAACGCTTTGATAAACAGATTTACCCATCAGGACCATGGACATTTTATGAAGTAAGCGGATTGATGTTTTATATTAACCATTACCAGGGGCCAAGCTTTAGGGCTTTCACATCTTAAAGTACCCCTAACGTATTGAAATTAGTATCGGTTCTGTGTAACAAAGTGGCGGACAGAAACAGTAGGATCTTAAACAAAATACTTCATGTCGGTAAAGTACCATTCCCTAATGAGACTATATTGTTGTTGAAGAATGTAAAAAGGTTAAGAACTCCAGATACAAAAAATCTGTAACATTGCTAAAGAATTTAATTTTAAGATCATACATCCATTAAAATATTATATTTAATCACCTTCAATGACTTCAATGAAAATTAAAATGAATAAGTGAAATAAAGTTCTAAAAAGCAAATTGTACTAATTACAAATCGAAAAACCACCCAGCGATTTCCGGAAATGAATCCTTATTATCCGAGTTTAATTGGGTGACTCGATCCAGTGAATATTACATAGAAGGAGAATCAGTAGTTAGACATGCTAACACAATACCACATCCGCTGGTCATTTTAACATTTGATGTGAACAAATTTCAAAGTGACACCGGGGGAAGTGTTCAACGTGATATCTCCAGGCAAATGATAACCTTAAAAGAGCCATTGAATCCGGGACAACTAGACACTTGTACGTTATGCTTTATGGTGATGAGGAGAGTCATTCAGTGCTGACACTGCCATGGTTACCAGATTATGGTTCACACATTATAAGCTATGTTCAGCTCGCCACTATATTTTTGGTTCGAGATTATTTTTATATTTCAGCTATGATGCTGAACCACAATGCAAAGATGCCGTCAACAAAATTTGTAGTGAAAGATTTAACATTCTAGAACAAACAGCTTACAATACATAAGAGCTAATAACGATCTTTAGGTGTTTACAACAATATCGAAATAAAGGATTGCCTCTACTCTTTTTGGAATTGTTATTCATTTATGAAAGACAATTGAAAAACACATATTATAAGGCTTTTGCTTCACATTATGTGCAACCTTAACCATAATATCAAACACCAAAATGACCTCATATGTAACAAGATATACCTAGAGATAAACTTTCAAGTCATACAAATATCATTCTGTATACTGATTTAATAAAAGCTGACAGCTCTTACTTCTCCATCGATTCGCTTAATGGTACCTACACGCTTAGAAATAATGGCTCGTTTAGGGTATTTTAGAAAAGAGGATGGTTCTATATGGAAGAATTACGACAAAAAATGTTATTTGATATAAAAAAGAAGGGATAAATTCTTGGAACAGTTGTTATGAAGGTTCCATACAGAACCTAAAATGGTTCCACCAGAACCTTGACTGGAGATCCTTTAAGGTTCCCTTAGAGCCGTATTTTTCTTAGATTGTTGATATACTGAAGCATATAACTACAATCGGTGATTTAGTTCTTAGACTTGGTGCGCAATGTAAAGTTGTTTATAAAACCATTAGTTTTTTCAGGCGTGATATGTTATGAGAGCTGTGGATTAATTACATTGCAGATGCATTAATTAGGAGCAATGGCTGGTTCAAATTAGAGCGCACAATGTCTGAATTTGCAACCTCGATCAATGAATTACCAATCGCAAGAACATACGGTGAATCAATCGAGGTTGTAGGTAATTAGGCAAACTTCTTGTATTGGAAAGATGATTGTCACACAAGAGCCATCAAGTGTGATAGTAGACACGGATACATTACTTGCTAGTTTTTGCTAGAAATAGAGAAGACTAATGTGATGAAATTATTTAATATTGTAATAATTGTTCAACGGGCATTGCCTAATTATTACTCTTAAACCCATTTGAGTTCGGTGAGAAAACTTGCCTCATCTTGAAATTCGCTAGATCACTATACACTTGATCAAGATCATTGAGAAGTTGAAAAAGAGATTAATATTCAAGGAAATACTCAAGAATTGCTTTGTTGGCTATATTGCTTCCGAAACTGTTTAACAAGGTGATACGTTTTCACTTAATCCAGTCATATCCAGACAGAAACCCTTACTAAATCTAACTTGTATTTATATATTGTATTTGAGTCCACACATGACGTATGTACCATATTCGAAAATTCAGTACGAAACTTACTGAGTTTGAGTTATTACATGAATGACTAATTGTATTGTCGTAAGCCTACAATGGCTGGAAATTTTAAACACACGGACGAAGGTCCTTATCTGAATTTGAGCACGACCATATATATATAACACCATAAATGTAACCTTTGCTATTTAAAGAACGTGTCATGAATGACTGATTATGCCTGCCGACGAAGTCTCGCTGGCGATGTCTTCTTTCAAAGTACTATTGAAGATACCCAACCTGTAACGTTTGCATCTCCGAGGGAGAAATCAACTGTTCGCTCCAATCTCAATAAAAAAAAACTAAAGTGTGAGTGTCCACTATAAGGTTCATTTATAATATGTATCGTATTTGAATTACAGAGACGTAATAATAACTTCCGGAATCATTTCAAAGATTGGTTTTAAATGAAACGGAATTTTCGTTGTCCTTCTACGGTCTTTTCAGGTGTAATAAATGCATTGGTGTAGTCTTTGGATTCGTTTGTTAAGCATTACGAAATTCTCCTCTAACAGGCATCATTGAATTAAAACGCAAGAGCCGCCCGAAAACACCTTGAGATTTTAATGACTTGTGTTATACTTCGAAGATTAGAAATGGTTCCTTAGTAAAATAAATTGAGTCGCGCACTATAGGCTATTTTCAGCTGCGCTACTTCTGTTGGATGTCGGTGAGCTGAGATTTACTGTGTTACTGTGATGGGATTTACTGTTTGATAAATATCTTCTTGATATTGACCTAGTTTTTCTTACATCGAAGATGCCTCTCTAGAAAATTCATTGCTTCAAGTGTATATGGTAATACCATATGATTGATAAATTCTGTTAACATTGATAAAAATAATACCCACAGACGTAACATGGTAATCGGTTTGATTATAATACAAAATAGTCCTAAAGTGTTTGCTGAAAAAAATAGGTTACGCTAATCAAAAAACTGAAGCAAAACACTTAATTGGTCTAAATCGTTTTCGATATGCTAGAAATATTATATATTAATCACGAAACCCGTTAGAAAAATGTGTCAAATTAGTTAAGAATTAGCCTAGGGTAATCCCCTTCGATCCCCTTCGGTTGCTTCACAATTTTAAACTATATCTTGTGATTCTGTTTTACTCCCTCAATATTTGACGATGTTAGGTGGTAAAATTACAATGTTAATATGATTTCGGTATTATTCAAACTGCCCACAGTACGGCTGCATATGTTTCCATAAAATATCATCGAAAACTAAGATTATTGTTTTTGGTTGGTTGTTGTTTTGTTAACATTGTTGTGTATAATACCGTTAGATTACTTTAATTTAAGTATTCCGTATATATTATATGAAAGTAAACGATACACGCTCTACTCTATCGGAAAGTTTTCATTTTGTTAATGATGCCTTTGGACTCTCATGCTCTCACGAAAAAGTTAGTATTTTCTTTTTTGTCTGCTTCAGTAAAAAAACAATATCACCACTCCATAAAATGTCAATCTCAATTACACCTAAAATAATGTGACTTGGTCCCTAGTTAAGTCCACTCGGTTTGGATGAGAGTCAAACTAGGTCAATAGGATTTAAAAAATACTCATCACAGACAGATTAACAAGCTCCTTATCATCATCTACGTTTGGGGGTTACCTTAGTGCAACGCTAAAAAGTATAGAGTTTTGATACTAAAATGCCAAAGAATGTGATAAGGCGATTTATATCAACCAGCCTACTACAGATTAATCAAATAGAAGTCAATTGAAGTGGTGTGGTATAAATAGTAAAAACACTTTCTGAAATGTCCGATATGTGTATCTCACATACTGTGAGATCTCTTACATATCTCTTTACACATATTTTGTAAAAGATTAACTAGGATGAACGGTGTGGGTATTGCTTCCTTTGGCGACAAACAAATTAACACCTTCTTAAACAGAGTAACCCATCGGGACAATGGACATCTTATCAAGTAAGCGGATTCCTGTGCTGTATTAAACATTGCCAGGGGCCTAAATTAAACGCTTTCACATCTAAAAGTACACTTAACGTCTTGAATCATTACTGAAGAGTGTCGGTTCTCTGTAACAAAGTGAAGGACAGAGACACTAGGGTCTTACACAAAATACTTCATATCAATAAAGTACCATTCCCAAATTATCCAAAGTTGCTTTTGAAGAATGTTAAAAGGTTAAGGACTACAATAGCTTTGTATTTTGTTTATGGATGTGTTTGACGAAAGGATAGTGGAGCCAGACACTCGTTTTTCTCTAAAACTCAATAGGACGAAATGCTGGAAGCTGTGGTTTTCATAATTGAAAAAAAAAAAAAATTCATTTGCTGGGGTTAAGACACTTCCATGGACTAGGCTACGTGATTGAAAAAATCGAGCAGAAAGAGCTGAAAATATTCAACAACCACCTTCAAAAATCTACTTTGCTGGATCCTAATATTGGTTTTATTACAGATAGATCAAAGCATAATTTTTTTTCCGCGTTAATTTTCTCCGTTCTATCTGATTACTGATAGAAAATAGATATTTATAGATGCATCCATAAGATCTCTTCTCTCAGGTTTTCATAAAGGCGTGTAGTTCCGCATAATAGTTTTACATAATACACGAGTAAAGGCCTTCATTCGGTCTCAATATTATCTCATTTATTATGCTAACATCAGGAGACATCTTCTGATGATGGCATAATAAATGCCTAAATATTGAGTCCAAATGAAGTTATCATTTTTTCTGAATTACACTACTCGTGTATTATTGTTTTGTATGTGATCATTTGAACCTTTTCTCGGTCATATCTTCAATAACGTTTACCACAAATGACGGCCATGTGACAGGGTAGTCACGTACAATTATCCTTTCTAAGATATGCAAATGGTCGTCAGCGTGACTGTGAAATACAAACGCAGCTATGGTAACACTTTTTTTTCGTTAAGAGTTTTTAAGTAGCGATAGTTGTCGATACAATGTTGAATATGCTTGAATTGGAATTTTTATATAAAGTAATTGATTGAATTTGTTTCATACACAAGTCACACCATAACAGCATTAATGTGTTAGAACATATGTTTATGGTTAGAATATGATAAGCGCTACTGTTGATTTTGTGATTTTGTGATTTTTTTTTTTTTTTTTTTTAACCCGATAGTTTGAAGCAAATAGCGTTTACTAATATTTCTTGGGTCAGAAAACAGAAGTCTAAACCCTTTCCTACACTCTAACAAAATTATGGGTCTAATAAAATAATATAAGGATTTTCAGTCAAGGCTCTGGTTGAGCCATTTATGGTTCTATATGGAGCCTCCCAAACAATTTTTCAAAATATTTCTCCCCCTCGAAAAAACATTATTTGTAAAAGATTACAATTGGTTATGTTCTCTACAACTCGGTTTAAAAATGTCTAAATGCCCAATAATTTTATGAAGCGGGTTTAGTGATAACAAATAGGACGACAAATAACTATAATATACATTTTGGCAATCATGCTTTTAAAAATTCCAACCAATCATGTCAATACTATTACCTATACCGACAAATGCTTACTAGTGTCACAAAAGTTTGTAATTGTTTTTTTTGGACTCGCCTACTACACATAGTGTTTATATTGTGACGTAACATTTTCTATACAGGTTATAACTATTAGCTTAAAGTCACACAGACGCGTCGAAACTCATCTGACGAAGTCTATAGCATCTCTCATTCTGTGACTTTCTGTTGCCCTGGTGCTCCCAGTACTAAGGGGCAACATCAATCTGATTTGTTTGTGATGTCTTTGAATTACGTCTTGTGATTGTCCGTTTTTTTCCTTTGTTTGTTGTCAGTGGCGTTAGGGGTTGATTCCTCCACCCATTTGGCTGGTACGCAATTGTGTGAATGAAAATACGGCGTTAAACCCAATCAAGAAAACAAGTGGGGCTATTCCGTTTTCTAAATTTCTGGAAACAAAACGTCGATGGTCTAATTTCTGAGCCCTTTAAATACCGTATGTTTGAAAATGAAACAAGTCTCAACAACATCCATCTGTGGATGATAACGTTAAACAGCAAAGTGCGCAATCTTCAGTAATCAATCCCTATCTGTATACATCAATGTTTTCACAAGGTAAAACACGGCAAAAACATTAACGAGGTAAATGATATCTAACAAGCCCTGTACTCATATTTGGATTTTCGTCAAATTGCAATACAGTGAGCTAAAATGCTGTGTCAATGATCAGTTTACATGTCATCCAATATGACTGATTGCTTTGTCCACAACCAACACATTCAAGTTGAAATTCATTATTTGTTACCAAGTAAAGCCAAAAGGAGGTATAGATCATTTTACTCCCCCCAGCCCCCCCCCCAACACCCTCCCTTCTATAAATAAGTTAACCGACCGTATAATGTTGAAATAAATTAATATGTTTATTGCATATGTGATAAAAGCTTGATGAGATTTAATAGCTGACATCTAAGTTAAAATTGATAAATAAACAATTGCTCGTATATATACTGCAGTACATTCCACTGTATTTAAATGATATGGTCGAACATGTATACTTGATTTTAGATACATGGATTGGCGATTTTCTTCATCAAGGTTCGTTTTCTAGTCTGGAAGATTCTAGATAGCTTAATTTCCAATATTTTCACAAAAGCCATTTTACCTGAACATTTTACGTTTCATCTAACAAAGTACGATAAAAACACAAAAGAGAAAAAAAATACATAGGACAATGCATAGAAAACCAATCAAAACAAATCTCCGATAAGAAATGCTTATTTTTCGAAAAAGATCGAGCCAGACATCTGAGTTATGACTTATGGCTTGTGTCGGTCTAGAATGACCAATAACAGAGCTGCGACTTTTTCTTAGAAAATTAAGTCTGTGACTTTCATGAATCCCATAGTCCAGCAGTCAGACAAGAAAATACCATACACCAATTTAAAAACTAGCCTTAAGCCGATCATCAAGATTCTCAGACTAGGTTAAGATAGACTGAACGGTTTTAAAAATCAACTACGCTGGTAAGGGTTGGTGTAAAAGAGGAATCCAGATGCCAACAAGACAATCCGTTTAACAAAGTCCTAATCCCATTGAGGTACATCTCCTTACTGGGGAAGTATCTTCTTTAAAAATAGCATTAAAGACAAATTGATTATTATAAGGTTTCATTCCTTAAGTGCCTAACATTGTTAAAGCACATCACACTCCCTTATTTTAAGTCGGCGGTGTTTAACTGAATATAATCTTCCTTTTTCTCCAGGCATCATGCACAAGAATACTATTATTTTAACAAGTACGGCTTGTTGAACGTCAACTAAACGAATACATACTTCCTGGGTCTTTAGTTTGTATTCATTGCAAACATCTGTAACAATAGCCAGTCTAGCGATAAGTTGTTTAAACAATTTATATAATAATTCACGAGTAAAAAGTGCTGCCCTGTCGTATTTCTAACATAAGGCATTTCTTGTGATAACCATGAAGGGGCCTACACACCGCTGGGGATCAAACATTTGTCACCATAACATAAACATAACTATTATTTCTCAAACTATGCTGTATTATGTATTAAATATTACATATTAGTATAAATCAATACATGTTACTAACGATGTCACACTTCTTTCTCTCTATATCTGCTGTAATACAATTAATCTGGATACTGTGTATACTTTTAAATCAATAATTGCAAGTCATCGTTTGATGTACACGCTATAGGCCTAGTGCTTAATGTTTATGGATATAAATAAAATCATGTTTAACCCAAAAAATGCTGCTGGATTTAAATAAATTAGTCTGATACTTTTTGTTAGGGAAATGAGCCCTTCTTGAATGATATCAATAAGAGTAAAGGAAACGCACTCCATACAGGTGCGATGAAGTTATTCATCGAAGAAGCTTGTGACTCCTCCTACGATAGGTACTTTTTCAACGTTATTGAATTGACTTATCTCCACTCGAACAAACTAGCAAATACCAAAACAACACATATATAAGATTTGAATTAATTAAATACAATCACAAATAACGGACACTCGGCACCTACTCTGTTAAACTAATCATCAAACTACTGGGTTGTTCTCGTTAAGACATGTTTTTACCATATGGTGGAGTTAATGTATCGGTTCCATCGATATAACACACAAAACTAATAAAACCAAGTCACGCATTTGAGTCTTTATGGTTTAATTTCAATGGCATTAATTGTATGTTTTTAAAAAAGGGAAAATATCGTTCGCTTTCAAAATGTGCCCACAGGTACTAAGAGATATAATTTGGTCATTTGCAAATCTTAAAAGATGAGTCTGCGTAGTAGGTATAGATTCACTTGCATTCCTGGCATCCAGTGGAAACGTCATTACGTTCTCCATATGAACCTGTGAAATTAATACAGTTTATAAACTAAAGTACACGCGGACAGCCATCTTGTCCCCACCCCACACATCACCCCGGATAATGTATAAAAGGGGTACGGTGCCCAATTAACCGGCTTAAATGGGGTACTAACAGCCGAGAAAAATTTAATGATTGTAACACATACATTTATACCTCTAATGGGAGGTTCGTAACTCTGGTCGAACCCTTAACCCTTAAGACCCATCGACGGATCATTATTCTTAAGAACCATTATTCCTAAGAGTGTAGAATTGACATATAATATACATGCACTTGAAGGTGATTAAAAGCTGCAAACATCCCCCCCCCCCCCCTTCCCCCAAAAACAAAACAAAAAACAAAACAAAAAAACAATAAAGACTGTAAGAAACGAAGGAAAAACAAAGTAAACAAGTATTTATAAACTAAATAACAAAAGTTTCATTTTCTAAGCTTATTAAAGTGGTCGCATCACGAAAATTACTGTCTTCCAGACAAGTGGAGTAGCTAGACCGGTTCTAGTGGTAGAATTCGTGATCAATAAATCAAGACTATAACGTAAAGAGTCATTGTAGACATCACGAAAGGGTCCAAGCACTAACTTCGTGACAAAGTTTTTTAGGTTGAAAAAAATGTATGTTAAGAAAAAAATCGATAGAACCTGTGACAACTGTTAACCGTGTCTTCGATATTATCAGGATAAGAACCTTCTTCAGACTATACTCCCAGCTTGAAATAGTATGCTAAAGCAAGAAAAGAAAGACACAAACTTTTAATTGGCTAAAGTAGCTGTCTGTTATTCATCAGTACTTCAGTACATGATATTGATAAAAGTAATCTGTTGTTAGACAAGTCAGACAGATATTTGGCTCTAGGTTTTATATAAAAACAATGTAATGGCGCGAATTTGAGTGTGTCTGCGAGCATCCCCGATTTGTTACATTGTCGTCTTGCTAATACATGATTAAACCAGTGCTTTGACTCTTTAGAAGAAATGTGCGATCTATTTCGAATTCAACTCGTCTAATACAGCAGTACCTGGTAACTCGTACTTTGTTTCGACGGTAACTAATCTTTTGTATATATTGCATCGTATGAACCGTTTTTAAGCCCTACTTTTTAAAGAACTGTTGTGGATTTTGTTATGGTCCGTCGAAATCGAATGACGGGACATAAAACAATATATTACTGTATTAAAATGCTCGGAATGCAAATTACTAAAAGCAACATATAGGCTTATTGAACACTAACT
>JARFOD010045600.1:0-23437 GCA_031763545.1 Mopalia muscosa
CGATCAGATTATGAAAATGGAAATTAATGTATTGTATTACACACAAAAAATTTTACTTATTTATAGAATATGGTTTTTGGGTGGTCTTCCCCTTTATCAATGGTAACTATAAGATACTTAAAGAGAATCAGGATTTACCTGCCAGAGTTTGCGTTTCCTCGAGAGCTGGATGGGGAGGAGTGAACCGAGTGAGGGAAAAATGGAGAGCCTTGTTGCTGAAAAAAAAAGCACAACATGGAGAGGCTGATTCATTAACAACAACAACAACGAGGACATAACAACATGAACAGTTTTACTGACCACATTTCATTAGTATAAACAAAACTTTAGCTTCATTTTTACACACGTATTTCTTGTTTGGAATATCCATTTATTCATTAATATATACCTTATCAGAGCAGTCTCCAGAGTCATTTTAGTAACGGAAAACATATGGGCGCCCAAACTATTTCTAGCCCAAATTAATGTCAATATATTAATATGTTCATAAATTCCTGTTAAACTCAAGCTAAACGCGGATTCAGAACTCTAATTATGGTCTGATGAATTAAGGATAGGAAATTTTTATAGAAACTGCCCTGCTCATAATGGAAAGATTGGCTGTTTCTTTGAGTGGGATTTTACATTAATCCTCTTATATGACAGCTCCATGGTAAACAGCTAAATACAAAGATGCAATACAAGGAAACAACTAACAGATAGACTTCCTGTCAGCCTTTTCCTCTGAGAGCGCCAGGGCAACGGGAAGCTCACTCCCAGCCTCCCACCTTTGTTTGTTTGATGGGCTTTTTATGCCATAGTGTGGAGGTTAATTCACTCACATGACAGTGTGCTAGTCCAATGATTGGAGATTTCTTGTTTTGTTTGATCGGGGTTTAATGTCATACTCAAGGGTATTTCACTTATATGACGATGCACTGTCCACTTCAAACTGCACCTAGCCTTATCATGGTGGAAAACTGAGAGGAAACCAATGTCACGATTGCCAGCCCAACAACATGTGACTCGCTCATATTCCTGATCTCGGACGCGATCTGGTGAATGGTAAATCGAAGCAGGTTCAGTCTAGTAATAGCACTTGCTACCACTAAGGCTCTAGGTTTTGGGTGGAGAAAACCTCCCTTTAAATCCAAACAAGAAATAACAAGACAGGCCTATCACAAAACGTGAAACAAATATGTCCATTAAGTCGGAGAGAATAAGGAGAACCTGAAGCTATGTCTGATTGAGCGTTGTGACGTAAGACAGATACAGCTGAACTCACCGATTCTCTGACGGTCTTTTTCAAGTTCCTGAAGGCCTCCTCTAATGACTTGTGGAGAGGTTGTAATGCAGTGGGGGCGATCATTCCATGAAGTTTTAAACCAGTCTCTAAAAGCTGAATCTAAACACACACAAATAAAATTTATATTAGTCGATTGATTGATTGATTGGGGTTTAACATCAAACTCGAGGGTATTTAACTTATATGAAGACAGGCGAAGGAAACCACCTTTGACACCACTGGCAACAAATAAAGACATCACAGGACAAATACAGGACAACAACAGGACGTAATACAGACACCACAAATAGATCAACTTCCTTTTCTTCTTTAGCTCTGAGAGCACCAGGGCAATATGAAAATTTCTAAGTTATCAATTTGTTAATTCACATTCTTGTATCACTCCTTGAAATTACCAAAATTTGAGAGATCAATAAACTTTAACCTTTTGTCTGATTAAAGTTTTATATTCCCGGGTAATAAAACACTTTCTTGATCGACTGGCAACAATTAGCAGAGGATACAAAACATAGATCAAAGAAAAACAAATATGTCATTCAACCATGGATGACTTACATAAAACAGTAATAAGGTACAACATTCCTTATATGAAACTGCAATTATAATTTGAATTTTCAATCTAATCTGCACGGTGCTGCATGAAGTGACAGGGGCCGACTTGATTATAATAGCATGGATTAATGAAATGCACAGCAACTTCTAAAAAAATAGTGAACATTTGTAATTAATTAAAACTGTCTCCGATGAGCGCAGTCAGTTGCGACCTAGTTTCATTGAGTTGCATTGCGTTATAGACTAGTTTCAATGAATTGCATGAAGTTGTGACATAGTTTCACTGAGTCACTTCACAAAGTTGTATGAAGTTTTGACCTAGTTTGACCTAGCTTAGCTGTGAACTAGTTCACTGAGTTACTTTGAGTTGTGACCTAGTTTCACTGAGTCACATAGAGTTACAACATAGTTTTATTAAGTTGTGACCTAGTCTCACTGACTCAAATAGAGTTGTGACCTAGTTTCACTTAGTCACATAGAGTTGCAACCTAGTTTTACAGAGTTTTATTAAGTTTTGACCTAGTTTCACTGAGTTGCACAAAGTTATACATAGTTTCAAGGAGTCACATGGTTCGGTACAACTTAGGTTAAATCTGTTTCAAAAAGACAAGTTTCTGTGAGATTTTATGTTAAGATGTTGCTTAATTTTCCTCAAAGACCAAAAGTATTATGATAATGATGTTGATGAATGGAGAAATAGAAAAGAATGATTACCTGCTCTACAAGTGTGGCCTTAAGGGTTCCTAGATGTTTGGATTCTACTGGGTGTTCCTGTGGAAATTCAGCCGTGAAGAAAGCCTGCACGCGAAAAATAAAATAAAAATGAATCCTTAAAACATTATAGGGTAAAGGTTTAGATTGATTGATCGATTGTTTTTTTTTTACATTGTGCTTAAAGGTATTTCGCTAACATGACACTAGTGTATTCCAACAATAATAGACACTAGCACAACCAAGATGTGAAGCGTTTCCATAATGCGGAAAGGTAATCTTCCTCCAGTGCTAAGTAAAGACAGCATTGATGCTCTTAGCCAGAGATCGTAAATGTTAAGACAAATTTTGACTATCAGAAAGAAAAGTATAGACAGCAGTTTTAAATCGAAAATTAAAAAATTGAAGGCTCTTGAATGATGTTTATAATTTATTTAACATGAATTTTTAACAGGTAAGGGTTGGTAGACAAGCGAAATATTTTACTAGAGCTCATGGTATGAGAAGCTGAGAAAAAAGCCAGGTCCTTTTAGCATCAACTAGTTGCGGACTTGTATCTTGTGAAAGAAGATTCCTTCAATAAATATCAGAACAATAATCTAATAATTTTGCTAACCGCTTGAAACATAGGTATTCCTCCGTTGACCTTGGCACTGATTACACCATTCAGTCTCATCTCTAACTGGTTAAAATACTCGTTGGATTTCATCTGACACTTGTCTATGAGCGACCTCAACTCCATGTTCACCTCATTCATACTCTCTATGGCGCATTCAATAGGGGTCAAGGACACTTTGCGGGTGCTGACGACCTCAAACGAGCGAAGTATCCCGGGCAATGTGAAGGCGGTCTGCAGGAGTGTACGTTCAATACACAGTGTCTAAAAAAAAACGTACGATTTTTAATTTCATTACATTCAATTCTTAAGTTGAATTGTTTGACGAAAGGATGCTTCACTCACATGATGATGCACCAGTCCAATGAGTGAAGGCAACCACCCTTGACGCCATGGCAACAAATCTATGACAAGACAGGATTATCACAGAACCTAATACAAATACATCATAAAACAGAATAGCTCCCTTAGTTGTGAGAACACCAGGGCAAAAGGTTGACTGATTGATTGATGGAATAAAAACTCATGAGTGCAGGTGGTTTGTTTGCATGATTTGGCTTGAACACAATACTTAAGGTTATTTCTCTCCCAAAATAGCAGACAGCCCAATGGGTGAAGGAAACCCCCATCGACAACATTGGCAACAAATACAGATAAAATAGGACAATCACAGAATGCAATATGACAACACAAACCTGACAGTTTTATGCTGCCCTTTAGCTCTTAAAGCTCCAGGGCAACAGGAAGATGCCACAAGCAAAGGCAAGTCAGGAGTGACAAAAGGACACTACAAAGACACCATGAACAGATCGACTTCATGTTGCCCTTAAGCTCCAAGAGCAACAGGGCAACTGGTATCTCCCAACAACAAGCCGCATGAGCCATTCAATAAATTTGGCAAAATACCTCGGTAGGACTAGTGTCTTGATAAACCAATCATTTGAGACCATGCATAGTGGGATACAAGTGGTTTGACCTTCACTGACCTTGAATTCATTATTTTTGTCTCTCTCTCCGCGGTGGAATGGAATATCCAGTCGAAATGTGTCCACTTCATTGGCCTTATAGAATTGTTGGATTTCCGATGGAACAGATTTCTGGATGAAATCGAGGTTGTCTCTGGGGACAGGTTTCACGTTACAAATCTGAATATCTAAAGTAAACAGTCAAGGAAAACTTAACAGACAGGTACAATGAGGTTTCTAAGCAAGAAATAGCTGACAAAGTTCACTTTATAAATGCTGTATTTAACTTTGTGATTTCGTGTTTTGACCAAATTGTGGTTGAACACACATCACATATAATATTTTAAATAAATGAAGAGAGAAAAATTTGCTGGCCTCCACCGGGAATCGAACCCGGGACCTTTGGGTTACAGGCCCAACACTCTACCGACTGAGCTACAGAGGCTCACGGCAAAGTGGGTCCCAAATTCTTACCTATATATATATATACAATTGAAAAAAGTTTATTAAATTTCTCATTTGCATTGACAAATTTTCAGAATAGTGTGATTTGTAATTTCATCTTAAGTACCGGTTCTAATGATTGCATTAGTCTCATCATTCATCAAATTTTAATAAATCATCACTGCGAACTTATTCAGGCTTTACTTGTTTTATTATTTTATGTTTACCTTTTATATATATTTAATTGATCTACATCCCTGTGCCAGTGTGATTGCTTTTAGAAATATATATATATATACATACATACAACCCCTGTTCTATTGAAAGCCGAATAGACTGCCAGCTTTATTGTGTTCATGTTCAATCATGACAATGATCAGCTCTGACGGGGAAAGAGGCTTGAGATATACCAGTCAGCGGAAGGGCAACACCATATATGCGCAAAGAAATGCACCAAAAGCCAATATGATTTACGTTAATTTGCACAATTCGTACCTTTCACACTATTACTTTTGTAATTATAAAGATTTAAAAATTTTATTCTGTAAAAGAAGTTATACAGTGTTTATATACCCTGAAACCATATGTGCACTTGCGTGAATCAAGCTGTTGGGCAAAAATCCTGTTCACTCAAGGGTGTAGCATCCAGCTGTGAGGCATCTGGTGGAATAGATCATTGCACACTTTGAAGTGCAGAGCTGTTTCTGGTTTACCTCCATGGTCATACGATGTGGTTCCGACCATCGCAGCCTTTGCAGAGGTGGTTTAAACGAGCTTTCCTCCCTGATTTCCGTCGTATTTGACCAAAGAACGGTGTGAAATGGACAATCTGTCGTCGTATAAGTGAAATATCCTTTAGTACGACTCCAGATAAAGATAATTAAAAAAACAAAGGTAAAAACTGAATATTAAGAAATCTCGCAGGGAGGAAAATTCCTTGAACCACCTTGCCAAATCCAAACAAACGACAACAGTGCTAGTTTTGATGAAGACTAAGCTGGACTGGCAGTTTACATGTACCAGTTATTTAAGCCTGGGGGGCAGATAAGACTCAAATAAAGGACACTAATTAAAGAAAATTGTGCTACCTATCGATGTCGATTGTGGCGATCCGCCGCATACTGCTACCTAGATGCAAAGTTCTGTATCTGTAGTCTATTATTAAGTTAGTTTGTTTGATTGGTGTTTAACGTCGTACTCAATGAGGGTATTTCACTTATATGACGACGTGCCAGCCCAATGGGGGAATGAAATCACCCTCGACGCCACTGGCACCAAACAAAGACAGGACGGGAACACAATACAGACACCACAAACAGATCGGCTTCCTGTTCCCCTTTAGCTCTGAGGGCAACAGGAAGCTCCCTCCAACCACTCGCGCCTTATTTAGAGATTCCCAGTCACATAACTATATCGACTTTTTTTTTCAATTATCGGCTATTATGGTTTCACTTAGCACTGTTTAGTATAGCATTTGATATACTGAACAGCCTGACACATTGTATATGCCAAACGAGACATGAAATCGACCATTAGCCTTTTTAAACAAATTTAGGTAAAAGCTAATCATTTATTTCGGTTTCGTTTTGCTTGTTGTTTGACGGTGTACTGAAATATTGACAAAAGACACAACTGTGCATTAACGAACCCTAGTTGGCGGTATTTATCGATGGATGGCGCCCGTTTTCATCCACGTCCCGAACAAGATGGGCCTTGATGGGCCACTCAATTGCATCATGGACTAGTTGTTGCTGTTCTGGTTCTGTTTTCCCCGAAAAAGTGGGCTGGACAGATTTTATCTCGGACGATATGTGGGTCATTTCAGATGGTCCACTTATACACGTGTTTATTGTTTCTGAAGGCTATTCTTGTGATGATATGATGATGTAATTGGAGCTACATTATTATTAAATAGGACAAAAATTTGTATTGTTTACAACAAATCAATCATACAACATGAATTAACAGTGTTTCGTTTAAATGTGATTTTACCGGGGAAACGGGTTTATTTGATGTGGGTATTTTTGGGGGGGTATAAAAATCCGCGGAGTAGGCTACATTGGTTGATTTCCTCGCATGCGCACAAAACATCCCGTGGTTAACATTACACGTTTTTGTGTACTATTATTGCTTCCATTTACCACCGGGATAACTGTACCGGTACGAAAATGTCGAAAGATGGGGACATGGAAAACACCAAATTTCGTCAAAACACGGATAAGTTGTCCGATTTGCTTCTGTGGTGATGTTGCATGTAAACAGGGGGAAATTCAATTCCACTCAAAGTTTATTACTTGAATGGTGTTTTTTGATTGCACGTGGTTACGTAATATATTACTCAGTGCACAAAACCCATATGACCCGCCTACCTCATCAAAAGCACCCGTACATTTGGCGCCTTTTTTCTATAGAGCCCTCCGGTCGCTCATGGCGGCGTGGACACATATATTTGAAGGTAGCAGCTTTTGAAATTTGGTTTGCTATCGTGTTTTGCAACGAAGTGTCGCGCACATTAAAATGCCAAGTAATTCCCTAAGTCTATACTTGTTAAATACACTGTATAGGCATATCTTCCTTTAACTGAACATGCCTGGCAATTTACTGAGTTATCTCCCTTCCCTTAATATTCCCTAGGAATATATTGCCTGAAGTTAAGTGACTAAATAAATGTATATTGTTTGTCTAATAAAAGTATTGCAATACGTGTAATGTATCAGTATTTCAAGCGTAAGGGTATGATCTAATTCCATTTTATTTAAGCAGACTAAAAGGGATAAATAAAAATTCTGATGAAACGAGTTATTATAATTTTGATGGAAACTCTTTAAATTCAGTTATCATAACATTAAGGTGTACCATTGGTTTTATGATAATTTCTTCTAGGCAAAACATCACGTTACGTTAAAGATAACACGTTGACGGACTTGTCCGCTTCATTCAGGACTATATTATGACAAATTTCTGGTCGATATATACAGTTGCGCAGTTTTTAAAAATACAATTTAATGTTTTGTCGGATAAGCAATAAACTGTTGTTTGAAATGAAAGTCTTAAGTATTCTCGTTTACAGGGTTAACTGTAGGGTCTATATACATGCCCTTTCCGCTTGGTTATCTGATACAATTGGACAGATGAGCATCAAAGGAAATCTCCGTCTGACAGGTAATAGTGCAATATTACGGTGGTATTTTAACCAATAATTAACCAATAACACCGCTTTGAACCTGTGATAAATGATAGAACAAGTTGTTTAACACGCACTACCAAACTAATCCTCGCAGATAATTTAGCCCACTAGACACAAACAAATCTGTGTTGGAATTTATAAAAAAAATAAATAGTTGATAATTGTGGTTTCCTGAATTAGCATTATCTCACATCTTACACCCATGACTGGGTTGTTTAATACGCCGCGGAATGCACATGCTTTAACTTAATACCAATATGCACTAAATGAACTTTGTATCGTGTGTGCAAGAAACATATATTGCCTTCAAAGTAAACTGATTCAGCGAATGCATTGATATCCTTCAGTTATAGGTAGCGTGGAAACAGTATCCAACTCATTAGACGATTGATCTTTTGTAGACTACTGTCTCTACATTGGTATTTCTGCTAAATCAATGCGCCTTGTACTTTCTAACGACCATGAGATGTAAAATTTAAACATTTGTTTGTCCGATTCTTAACGTGTCCGCGTCAGTAAAACACGTTTGCTTTCTTATAGACCAGAAAAATTTGACAGTGATGCTATTCGCGCGGCATTGTGACAGTTTGAAATCGTATATACTCAACCGAGCGTTTATTTGATTGGAGTTTTAGGAAACATTTGCGTTATTTCACTCACTTTTTGGGTGTGGAGAAAACCACCTCGGCTCTACTATATGGCAAGCTGTTTTATCATTTCTATACCTTTATTCTACACTCATAGAAGAATATGGCTCTAATGAAACCCTTCGGGTTCAGCATAAATCCTCACATCAATTGATGCAAGCATTTCTTCTTTGTCAATGAACGGTTTTTGTCGTATTTTTCTAAAAAAAAAAAACCTTAAAGAACCGTTATTTTCAATAGTGTATAAATGATGATTTTTTTAAAAATTATGAACGCTTCATTTCAAGTAAAAAAGAATTCACCGTATGTGAAATTCTTTCCAAGAGCCCTGATCCTACTTCGATGTACCGCTTTTCGCGTTCGAGTCCGTCTGACGACCTCCGGTTTATCACTTTCAGCTTTTAGGTATAGGCCTATTAAGTGCGTAGGTCTATATATAGTATTCGCTTTATATAAGGGACTGTTAAGTTTTCTTTCCTGCTAAAACTGTATAAATTAACAGTAAAAATTCCAATCTCATCAGAAACACACATAGATTTGAAAAAAATCAGATAGACCAAACTGCTGGGATTGGTTGGTTCTCATTGGCTGGTTCCGACGGATTGGCTGCTCTCCATTGGCTGTCTCTGATTGGTTATACCAACCTGATCCTCTTGTAATGTTTCTTGTTATTGGACAGTTGTGATCGTGACATGTAATGCACCCCACATAGGTATGGCGTCATAGAAACTATATATCTATACCATATATAGAAAATACCAATGAGCTATTTAATGTCTGGTTTGAATCAAATTGATCATCACCTTCCGGTTTTTAAATTGTAGAAATGTATTATATATACTTTGTAAATGGTTGCACATTACTCATGCTCCCACGAGTATCATTTTAGATCAGTTTACTTCGTACATGACTGTCTCCAAAGAAAACCGGCGCTTTATGTGGACTGTACAGTCATCATGTACGCTTGTTTTGCATTTTTGTATTATTTTTTTTATGCTGGCCCAGGACATATTTAATCGAATTTAGGCTAGTATATTGGTATAAATTTTGGCATCACTTTAGAAAAAGAAGAGCAGCAAAAGGAATCTTACACAGGAGTGTCAACTCCAAAACGTTTATTGATTTATTCCTTTACGAAGCACAGTATAATTTCATACAAGGAATTCTAGTGAAATACAACCAGATCTATTATATTAACAGAAAAAGAGAAGTTTTCAGTAATGAATTTGAGTGATGGTCATTTTTGCTTGCGGAATTATATGAAATGCAATCCCATCGGTTTTTTTAATTGGGGAAAACCATTTCCAAAGTTTGAAATTTATTAAAATTATGCAATAGCTGCCATTTGCTTTGCGAAATTTGTAGAAATCAAAATCCAAATATTTTTTATAATGGGAGGAAAGCTACCGAAAAAGTTTTAAGTTACTCAGTGAATTTTATATAAAATAATCACACAATAAATAGGAGGGAATATGGTTAAATGATGCATTGGCGGCCATTTTGTTTTACGGAATTTGATGAAATTCAATCCCATCTGTTGTTTTAATAAGATGAGACTTTATTTCAAACTTCAAGTTATTATGTGAATTTGTAACAGAGTTATAGTGCTCACAACATATACAGTAATGAATGTTGTAAAATAATGCAATGGCGGCCATCTTGTTTTACGGAACTCGTTGACATTTAGTCTGATCCATTGCCTTTAAAGCAAAAATCTATCTTCAAAGCTTAAAGTTAATTCGTGAGTTGATTCTCTACTTATCGTATTCACAACACGTACAGACAGGAATATGCTAAAATTATGTAATAATGGCCTTTTCGTTTAACGGAATTTGGTGAAATGCAATACTATCCGTCGTCTTAACAGGTGGAAGCTACATACCAAGTTTGAAGTTAATCGGTTAATTCGTTTTCAAGCTAGCGTGTTCACAAACATTTGTGACGGACGGACGCCAATCAAATCGAGACTAATTTTTCACACCACCAGGTCAGGACTACCTGTCCCTATAGGGCCGCGGCAGTGGTTTGGTACTTTAGTGTGTCTGATTAATAATCCTACTTCGATGTACTGTCCGATGGTTCGACTCTGCCTGTCGACCATCATGTCTATATGAGTGAGCAACACGAAGTGACTCTGGCAACCGCAAGCTGGCTTTTACGAAGTTTCCTGTCAGTTTTCCGGTGTGAAGTGGACATCCCGTCGTCATATACTTGAAATACCCTCGAGTACGACGTGAACTCCAAGCAAAAAAACCATTGGAACTTTCTTACAATATACAACCAAACCAAAAACGGACAATACGAATCACATATTAGTGTAAACGCATCTCCAAATGGCCGCTTATCTTTGCAATAGCCCCAGATGTTAGCCAAGTATCGTATCGGCAATTGTAATAGGGAAATTCTGACCATATATATTAACCTTTGCCTTGAGGTGATGACTCGAACTATAGACATTGTTGAATATCACGGATTAAATACAGACTGACAATTCGATTACATAGGCTAATACAGTAATACTATCACGACTATTTCTGAAAATCTTCAAAGAAATCTTTTGAGGTATTATGTAAGTTCTATCCAGTGGTGTATATCAACGCCGTGGATTTAAGTCTCGTAACCCTTCGCCTTCAAATTGTTAAAGAGTATTACCAATGCGCCTTGATTTCTCGAATTGTGCATGTACACTGATAAAAAAATATGGCTCTAATGGAACCCTTTATGGTTCTTCATTTATGTCTCTGGTGGAACCCTTTATGGTTCTTCATTTATGGCTCTGGTGGAACCCTTTATGGTTCTTCATTTATGGCTCTGGTGGAACCCTTTTTGTTTCTGTGTGGAACCATCACAGCGTGTATTTCACCCTATCTTACTATATTAAAGAACCATTTTTGTCCTTTGAGAATCATCATCTTGGCTAAAGAATCCTAACAGAATCGTAATGACTAAGAGTCTATAGAATTACGATAGCATGCGCAGTTTTGACATAACAATTGTAAAAGAAGGGTAGACAACCAAGACTTTAATATTTGGTACCCATTCGAGATAACGTGACTAACACACTGGTTGGATCAAACAAATGTCCTCTTTAACAAGGGCTCCTAATAATCAACCAATGTGCTCCTTAAAATTCCAATACACAATTAGCCGGTACCAGCAAAACAAACAAAATAACAAATGGTTTATATAGTTTTCTTTGTGTTATATTTCAAAACAACGTGAACCTTTTAGGTGAAACAATTAAAATAAAAATTAGAAATGTACAAAATGTATATACATTTATATGTGTGTGAACAATGATGATCTCTTCGAGACCACTTATTTATTGTTTTGTTTCATAATGCCCAAGTTCTCTGATTCAGCCAATTGCTGGTTAGTAGCTGTATTTGAGGTAGAAGGGACAGATTTTTCCTTTCATTTATTGATACGTTCACCAATAGTGACCTATTTACATTATAATTGTTATCAGTAAAATGCAAGCAAAGTCGATATAATGTATACATTATTATCACGATACGATTACATTATAACGTGTTAGCATATTCAATGTGCTGGCACATCGAGTTAAATGAGATCTGAATATATGGTAACTGTATTATATAGTGCTTCCGAGATCACGTAATTTAGAGTTGTTGTAAAGAGATCTGGGAACTGTCGTAACAATATGGTAACTCCGTGATTGCGACCTGAAGATCACTCTCCCAGGCTCGACCTTGAGACAAAACGAAGTTTGATATGTCTGCTGGCAGGTCACCATCCAAATCGAATTGTCTTTTTTCTTTTTTCGAAGGCTTCATGTCGACCATATTAGGCTCAGAAATAAGAAGCTCGCAACATGTGGAGAGATTAGTGGATTCCGGAAGTCCAAAAGCGTTACAGAACAGTGGCTGTGGGATTTGTGTGGAACTGTTGAACGATGGGTAATTCTGTATTCTATGGGATTGAAGATACCATTGACATGAGGGTCCATTGATAGGAGTTTCCTCGGAGATATTAAAACCCCTACCATTATGTTGGTCATTGGTGTAATTATCGAATGATTTTTCATTAAAGTTGGCATAATGAAATGTAGGTGAATTCTGAAGCTCTGAAGAACCATAAAGCGATGTGGAATTGTCAACATGAGAACCGTGATAGAAAGTTGGAGAATTAAGAACTCTGGACTGATGATGTAACAGTGTTTGGGAGCCCTGTAATTCAGACGGAGGATTAAACGATGGGGAATTCTGCAGATCACAACTACGTGAAGGCGATGGGTTATTCTGTAGATCACAACTACGTGAAGGCGACGGGTTATTCTGTAGGTCTGAACGACGAGAAAGCGAACGGCTTTTCTGTAATTCAGAACGACAATTGAGCAAAGATGAATTCTGAACTGAGGGATGATGAGGCGAGGGGAATCCATTTACTTTAAGTCGACGTTGAGGCGACGACGGAGACTTTTGTGCATCAGAACCGTTAAGAGACGGGGAAATCTGTTGCTGAAGATTGGATTTTGGTACATCTGAAGGTCGGCAGTACGGTGACTTGTGTAGTTTGGAATGTACATGACTTTGCGGCACCTTTTGAGGAGAACCAGTGTCCCTTGCCCGGATTACGCGGTTCTTAGCTTGCGTTCCCGTTGACGAAAGATGATTGGGACTATTCGCTGAGCTGAACGCATGTATATGTGCGAAAAATGCCACAGGGTCTACCGGATCTGCAGATCCCCCTCGCATTGCCCTAAGGATCGCCTTGAAATTGAAGCGATATGTATACCGTTTTCCTTGCACTTTAGTCAGGATCAGTTTATCGTAATAATATCTTAAGGCACGACTCAATTTGTCATAGTTCATTTTTGGTTTGTTTTTCCGATCACCCCATTTCCTCGCCACGCCCTCCGGGTCCATCATTCGGAACTCCCCTGCTGTATCCTCCCAGCGGATACATGACGTGTGGATACCTTCATCTAATAACTCCAATAAAAACTGCCATAACTGTATCTGTCCAGTTCCGCCTGCAAAATAGGTATACAAATGATGTTGTTGGATTTACGATTAATCAGTTTGCACACGAGATTAGATGTTTGATTAGTTTTTATTTTAAGTCGGAAGTTCAATATTATTTTTTGTCCTTCTGGGGTAGATTTGAAAAATACAGTGACCTTAATCTGATACTTATGTTTTTCACAGTGGCGAGTAAAGAAAGTAAAGAAACGTTAGGGCAATATAAGGTTGCAAAAACATGAAGATAGGAAATGGGATTTATATTTACCTGCTAATGCGTCTGCAAGAGCTTTACGCACCTCGGCTGGGGACATACTATCAATGTAATCAGGCACTTCATCTGTAACATTAAATTATTAACTTGTAAACCTGTAATACATATAATTGGAAGCATGTCATAAACATTCCCAGTTATACTGCATATCAGAAATTTAACGGCTATTTTCATATTTTAAAGTTTTTTGATAATGTCCTTTCTTCAACACTAACATATGGTCATCCATAAAATACTTTTGGTTTGGGGAAAACAGCTAAATAATACAAATACGTTCATAAATAGATAAGACACTCATTAAAGAGTTATTCTTATCATTATATAGGACCAAGACGATCAGTATTTATCTGTTTCTCATTCAAAATTTAATCATTTTTATTCCCGTTATGGACACTTTAGTTTTGCTTTGGGGTTGCCGTAATTCTAAAATTTGGTTAAAAACAAATAAACAAACAAAAATGGAGAGCTTCTTTGAGCGCATTAAAAATGTGTTGAAAACCACACCACTTAAACTTCGATTCTAATTGGTCTATATAGCCTCTGATTGGTAATTGTAGATGTGTATTGTGGCTGCCATTGGTCTATATTTTTGTGTAATGTGTCCATCATCGGTCAATGCAGATGTACACTGTTTCTGGGGTCTAGCTGTATGTCACATGTGAATCCCACAATCATAAACTCCAGACATAATGGAATAGAAGTGTGTGTCTTTTGACAATTTAAGGGTAATAATGCATGTCCTGGGGACTATTTAGTCAACTCACAGGTCACTCGGTACATATAACTGTGCGTCTCTAGTTCTGACAAAGATCGGAGATTTTGATGTAATTAAACGTTTTGTCGGATTAGCAATAGAGTAGTACTTGAAGCGAAAGTCTCAAGCTCTCAATGTGTACAGTTTTGATGTAGGTCTACTCTAGGGTCTGCGCGTGCCTTTTCCGCTTGGTTACCTGACGTAATTGGGCAGGTGAGCATCAAAGGTAATCTCAGTCGGACAGGTAATAGTTCAAAATCACAGCGGTGCTTTGATGCTTTGACCAACACTAAAGCTTAAATAACACCCCTTTGATCCTCACTGTATTATAGAATAACACAAGTTGTTGGAGTCGCACTATCAAAACCATGCCGCCCAGGTAATTAAGTCCACTAGCCGCAAACAAATCCCTTTTGGTATTTGTTAATAATAAACAGTTGGTAATTGTGGTTGACTGACCATATCTTTTATCTATACTTGATTTGTTCGATGCTATCTGGAATGACCATGCTTGTTTTGTAAATACCAGGCAGAATGCACTGGACGACCTTTTCGGTCTCATTAAGAACAACACTACAGCATTAACTTACTAAACCTATCAAATAAATAAGTGCTAATCTCTCGGTTATAGGAAAGGATAAAACAGTACCAAAATCATCTGATTGATGCTGAGTTTCTTTTGTTTTATTCAGTATTTGCGCAGTACTTTATTTAGTTTTACTACAATGACGGCGTCCCATCCGAAAGGGTGACGGTAAACTCCAGGTGACAATCAGTGACAAATTACAAAGCACGCACTGGGCGCCAGTCTTGGCGAAATTAGACGGGTTTAACTATTTACAATAGAGGATGCCACAACACATCGGCTTAATGTTGCGTTCTAGTTCAGGTAGCACAGCTAGTTCCTGCAATGCAGACAGGGATTATATTCCCGATTCATCAGAATGTTTCAGCAAAGTTTTAAATAGGAGGAAAATACATTACCTATTTTGGCACATCCAAACATTGTAGTGAACATATCAGGTTTCTGCTCTGAGTTCCAGAGCGAAAGGGACTGAGGTTGACAACTACCATCATTTCTGGTCGTTGTACTGTTAGGCGATGAACCAAACCAGCAGCATGAATCCGGGCTGTCGATACGGGGCTCCAGCCCTCCCATAAGAGTCTCTGGATTACCGCCATGGGAATCGGTGGTGCTAATGCATGAGTCTGGGCTGTCACACAGACCTGGTAACCCATCTTCTAGACCAGAGTTCTTTAGTTGTATGTGTTCTGCGTAAGATGGCGGAGGTTTGAAGGAACCTGGCGAACTGGGTACTCGTGGTACCATCCCATCCGGTGACTGCTGCATGCACCTTGCTGGATATTGGTGCTCATAGAAGGACTCGTCTGTAGCACATTCTAGTTCCGGTAACTGAAGTGTGGCGAAATCTGTATTCGAGGAATGGTCGGGTACTGGACTGGAGTTCAAAGAGTAACTAGAAGATGCAGTCGATGGAGAAGTGTTGTTGCTGTAACAATAAGGGTCCAACGAGGAAACTGGACTGTCTTGTCTCAAAAACATTCTGAATTCAACCCAGTTTGGCCACCGAAGAGTACAACACGTTTATAATTGAATGAATCTAAGAAAGAAAAAAAAAAGAAACAGAAATGCTCTTAGTTCATACGGTAAACTGAGTTGTCATGGGAACTTTAAAGGGAAAACTGACTGTGTCTGCAAAAAGTGCCAGCTAACTGAAATATGATAAATACCTTTGGAACAGATCAAGTCGTTAATGAGGGAGATAAAGATGTACTGCGGACCTACGACAGATATATTCAGTAAATGGATAACATAATATCAATAGCTCAACCTGTCTGATATAACGAGCTCTACTCATATCTTGTTCAGCTGACAGAAGTGACTAGGTAGTTCTAAATTCCCTCTATAAGCTAACCGAGGACCGACACCTAAGTATTAGTCACCTATTATCACTGTAAATTATATCATGTATAGACCTTGTTAGACATCTATAACATATTAATGTGTATATGTCTTTTATAGGGGCGGGGGTGTACGGATTCAGTGAAGAGTCTTAACCAATCAAAACTCGGATCAGTCACTTAATCCCTGCTTGTTTTCGATCTACCGCTGAATGGAAAGAAAAGGGTTACTTGTCATGACTTATTTTTGATGTCAATAAGGGACTACTTAGCGCGAGAAGAACACAATAGCCCTCAGCCATTAACCATTGTTATCTTGTACAGACAGGGATCACCCTGACTCATATCAAGGATTCAGAATACTGCCGACAAGCTCCGGAAACAATTCTGACCCAGTAAAAAAAAATTGTCGTATCTGAGTGGGACAGACAAAACTTTCCCCGATCAAGCCTATATAACCGTAAGTTGTCAGTTTGGCTCCGATAAGCATGCAGTAAGTTTGTGAATAAAGCGCTCTAACACAACAAGCAGGCAGTCTGCGTGGCGCTCTGCTTAACAATGTTTGCCTTTGGTGACTAATCACAATGAAGTGTCAAGTCTATCGGTCTAGAATGTTTAATTTGTATATCAGAAGTGCTGACAAAGACCATTACCACCAAACCATATATACACTATATTTCTAAAGACGATCATAATGTTATTATTTTTGTCAGTAAATAAACCACCGTTGTCATCTTTTTTCACACATTGTCCCTGACTTGATGGACTTGTTTGACCCGGCGCCATATGTCCCGTCTCCATAACAATGGCAAACAACTGCCGTGGCATAAATCAGATCGGTTAGTGTCTTCTGTGAGACGGACGCTCTGCATAAAGACGTTTGTATTGTATAGGGCTATCGGTTAAATATCGTGAAATATATTTTAGTCGTCTGCGGTTTCAGAAAATATATTAAAAGAAATAAGTATGGAGCCAAGGCCTTAACAAACGTCCACGCTCCAATAGATTTGATGAGAAGATTTATAAACACCAAAGCTCAATAACTGAAACTCAGATATATATGGGTAGATTATAATTTCAGTGTTTATCATGCTGGTACTGACTTTCACGGCTGTGTGGGGTCTTTCTGGAAGAGAGACCCATGAATTAAACAACACAACACGATCACAATACACTGTACCTTTCTCCAACTAGCTCTCGACACTTAAACGATAAAGATTCTTAATTCATCACAGCGACCAGCCACTTTCATAAAGCTAATCTCACCCAACCATGTATATACAATGAATTAATTTGATTGTAACTGAAGCACGCTGGGTACATAATAACCGTAGTTTTCAACATTATAACTTGGATTTATGACTGGCCTTTGTGCCTTTGAATCCCAAAGACGAAAGAACGGTCTCTGCTATATATCAAAATGTGACAGCGAGTATCAACTTGTAACATTAACAGTTGTCAAAAGTTAAATCAAGAACTATAGTAAAAGATTAACACTTAGTATAAACAAAAATAAATTGAAAATATATATTTGAGATATAATGGAATAACTATATCCGGCATAATACTTTGTCTTTTTGTAAACAATGATAAGCTATTGTTATGGTAAATCATAATTTTCCCAAAATAACATCACCCTGGTATAATAATTTGTTTGTTTAGTCTAATTTAATATTCGATTTGGATATCTGAAAACTTTAATCGTGATTTACATTTGGGCTATACTGCTGTCCATATGGAAACTTTTCGCTTGGCTCTAATTTGTTAGGCTTAAGACATGACGGTTATATATTATTTTAAGAAAAAATATCTGTCCAAAAAATAGAGACAATGGAATTTTACAAGTATGTCAGTGGTGACGGTAACCAGGTGGCCATTTAGAGTCTTCACATGCATATAGTCGACATGAATCAATGAGTTCATGAATTGAATGAGGCGGGGTTAGTCTGATCAAAATCTACAAGTCCGTTACATCCTGAATGTCATCAATATCAGTCACCCTTACACCATCACGATTTGAAGGTGATTAGGACATATGATATGAGGAAGGGAAGGTATTCACGATCAAGATAAAATATTGTCCAATAGTAGAATAGAAAACAGAGCGATCAATGAAATAGAAAAGTCATCCATCTTGCGACAATAGCTACCAAAACAGTTTACGATAGTCCGCTTTATGGGATATATAGCTTATAAGATGTACAATTGGTTGACATATTCAGGAATAAAATATTAACGATTTTTTGTTGGAACTGTGCAAACGTTCCAAATTGTAAACCTCAATAAAGCCGATTACCTATCTCTATATTGTTACAAATAATACAACGATACTTACATGGTCCTCATCAAACTCCTTTTTACAATGATATTTCTGTGCTTAATATGGCTTTACATATAATAATACCGCCCCCAAAGTGTTCGTCAACTCAACCGAAAAGAAAACAATAAGTAGACCTACACTAGTAACAAAATCAGCCTCCCATGACTTCAGAAAATCATGAACGAAAAACAATTATACGCACATCCGAATATAGTAGTTTTGTTTTGATTGAAATAGTCAGAAACCCTTGAAAGCGGAATAAACAACTTGTTTTCTCTATACTTATATCACGAAAACAATATATAAATGACCCGTAAAGCAGGCTGACCAATAAAAACTGTTCTCCACGAAATCCACCCAACCATGCATGGATAGAGTTTGGTTGCACCAGCATGTTCTGGCTCGTTTAAAGCTCAGCTTAAACAGTCCTACAGAAATATAAAAAAAACTATAGTCGTTGCCTGAAGCTCTATTAAGTCAGTCCCGGGATGTCTTCATCTTATTCACTTAAGACAATATTGAGCCCCGAGCAGCGAAAGCTGATTTGTCCGTCTGGCAAAAATCATAATTTTATAAACATTATGCCAGAGATATCGAATCGCTACAGGCGAGTTTTGAAAGCCAACGCTTTGATATCTGAACTTCCCGTTTTCCTGATAATCTCAGAGCTAAAGGGCAACGCGAAGTCAATTTGTCTGTGAGGCTCTTTGTTACTACCTACTGTGATTGTTCTGTCTGTTCTTTGTTTGTTACCAGTGGCAACATCATTGAGATGGCACGCAACCATATGAGTGAAATAAAAAAAGTAGGCGGAAATGCATGTTTATATGCGTCTGTAAGTGGCATTTAGAAGTCCAGAGTACATAAAACATGGAAGGACTTTAGTATGGGTAACAACTTCAACTGTACTTGAAAACGATCTCTGGAATGAGATAGTAACGTAGTATCCAATAAATTAAGAAGTTGTTATCCATAGTAACGTAGTATCCAATAAATTAAGAAGTTGTTATCCATACTTAAGTCTTCCCATGTTTTATGTTTAAAAGCGTTTCCATCGGTACACTGGGATTGTAATGGCTTGATACAGCTGCATGGGTTGTCGTGCTTAACCGTCTTTGTAGCTATTCACGAGTGCTCTATTTCTCTGATGATTTGACTGATCGGGTTTTCAAAGATGTTTCAAATAAATTAGCCATATATTTTTTTAAATAAAAAATTGACAACAAATAAAAAAAGTATGAATCTGACGTAAAATTTATTCATTTAAATTAACCTTGTAGAGTTTTAAGCCACGTAAATAGCAAACCAACAATAGGGTCGTTCCTATCGCATATGCATAAACAAAACATGAGGAGATTCTATTACAAAGATAACAAACATTTCTTAAAAAGCAAAAAAATAAAAAATTAGCTTTGACCGACACAGTCTATAAACGTACTAGGAATGCTTTCATCCAGAATTTAAGATATATTTGAACATAAAGAAGTTGACATATAATTTGTAATAAATCCTTCCTGATTCATGATTGTGTTGATTATCCAAACCTACCAGGCGGTCTTGATTGGGATTGTGGTTGCTTGACAAAGGTTTCGGTATACCCACTCACCTGCATATTTTAAGGGTTATAGATTAGAGGCGTATGATTGTGGGTGGGCTGGAGATTTGTGACTTTCACATCACCAGTACAGACATAAGAGCAACTGTATTTGGTCATCTCATATGTCATCAAGCAACTCTCTTTTAGAGACCCTATACTTTTTCATTTCCATCTTGGGTGCAGCTATTTAAATTAGTTAGCTAGATCTTGACAAGTGTCCACATAGGCTAAGTATTTTAGATAACACAGATTAAAGTTCTAAGTGATACATAATGTAACTGAAACAGCTTATGATGGTGGGAGTCGGATGTCGAGGTGTTGTACAGACCACACACGTTCTGGATGCAGCTACTAACACCAACACGGTCACATACAACTCAAGGTTACATGGTTTGTTTACCGTAAAGTTTGGGGTGATTTTTCACCTTAAGTAAAAGAACTGATCATCTTTCGAATGGTTAAATCATAACGCGACCAAATCTCCAAAATTCCAGGTTTTAAATGTTAATATCAATATGTTATTGTTGCGTATCCTCTAACCTTTAAGGTAAAGACCCAGATGTTTCTTGTACGCACTGTACTTCATCCATTCTTTGCTTTTCAGGAGTTTAATGTCATACTTTATACATGTGCTTGGCCAGACTAATTTAAAACGTCAATCAGCCAAATATTGAGTTAGGTGCACGAATGGCTTTTCACACACTTTCTTGCGTTACTTATCATGTACAGGCAGTCAGCCAACGTGTTATCTTTAACGTACAGGTGATGTTTTACCTAGAATTAACGATAATAAAACCAATGGAACACCTTCATGCAAATGTTATGTCTGTTTTGTTCTCTCATTCAGTAGTGATATATAAGCGTTTATTAGTCCCTGTTTAACCATTTTTATCATGAAAACTTGAACAGACTAAGCAAAGTCATCGACAAATACACCAAGAGAAAGCATTACGTGTTCGGGTTTTATCATCTTTATATTAGCAACGGTTTAAAGCCGACAGTTCATACTTCAAAGAGTAACGGTGGATTAAAGCAATTAGACTCCAATGAATTGTTTATCACCTTTGTCTCCCGTCTCGTGCGATTAAAAAAAAAATAGTCGTCTATAATGGCGTGACTAATGCTGAAAAAGACAATGATTAAAACAAAGGTAACTGAACAAAAAAAGGGAAAACAGAAAACAATAAGTTCGTTATGCATACAAGATAACAAGTAATAACTAGGGTATTGTTTAAGATTTCCGCTTTATTTAACCGGTGCGTTTGGTCTAAGTTCACAGAGACTGTGCATCCGGTCAGAGACACTCAAACTCTATCTCTCATTGGTGCCATAAATTCTCCACCCCAAGCTATTATATTAGTTTTATTTTTTTCTCTGATTCCATACAAAGAGACCGTTGTCAGTATTTTTTATAAAGGCTGACGGGTCTATGCTAGGTCGAGGGGACAGGGCACATTTGTCAGATCTCCCGAGACAAGTTCTTGATGTTTTACCGGGAGATAGATTTAGATATAAGGACGATTAGTACGCCTGCCCCCTCACCTCGTTGTCAATGTATAACTGTCTAATTAAAATATATCACCGAGATAATACATACATTGATAGAGTGTTGTTAACTTAGAGAGCCCTTTAGGGTTAACAATTACTTACCATATCATTATATCGTCAGTTGATTAAATATATGATACCATCGACTAATTAGCATATTGTGTAATGTAACAAGCGTGCCGCACATGATATGCAATAACTGACAATCGACAAATATTATTTTTGTGCTAGGAAAATCTATAGTTAATATTATTATTTTTTAAAGTATTTTTAAATATCCTTTAATAAGCAAAAAAAAAAAAAAAAATAGCAACAGGAAAAAATTAGCATTTTTCGTTTGATATATAAACATGTCTATGTAAGTGACATAATATTTGCAGCCTTTACCATGGATGAAAAAGTTTCTTTTTGCATTAAAACAGCTGAAGGGCATATTTCTATTTGTCTGACTACTTACTCTGCTATTCTCTTTGATGGACTAAAGTCGGTCCTGCGGGGCTAACATCGGCAAATATATTTTTTCATTAATATTTTAATCATTAGTGATGAAATGAAGTTCAATTAAATTTGAGTCTATAAACAGGTTTAACTCCCAAATCAGTTCGAATTGAAAGTATTTGTAATAAGCGTGCATGTATGTAGCTTAAGGTGTTAACTGAAAGATAATAAAATCGAAAGATGTTCACAAGCGCTTATTTGAATATATATATCATTTGATGTATCAGACATTAAGACATGCTATTAACTGTTATAACCTATCTTCATATACCAGAAACGGATCCCTTTGTCCTAATTAACGCAACATACATTTGAACATAAATCTTTTGTGAGATGACTTGGCAAAATAAAACTTGACGCGGTTGCAGAAAATTTTACCATGCGTGCAATTTAAATTCTAATGTCTCGTGCAGAATATGAACCGGTATAATATCTAATATAAAAAGCAAGACTTTCTAAAAACTCGTGGTTAGACACCCTATTTTATACTGTCGTTTAAGACAGTTACGTGTTTCGCCTTTAAACGCCACAACCTTTCGAAATAATTAGTCAGAAATCGGGATTATTTCAAATTACAAATATTGGAACCGTAAAAAGGTTTTATAACCCAGAAACTTTTTTATGAGATAACTAGTTAAATGAAAGTTGAGCAAAAATCCGTCCGAACATTAAAACCCCGGCTGGGGCTCGTTTTACAAAGGGATCTTAGATGACGTTGAATGTCGCTGTCATGGCAACACTAAAGCTTCAGCACTGGTCGTCAAGGTATTAACGTTTTACGCAACGTCAGATCACTTTGTGAAACGAGCCCCGGCATGGACACTTGTCTTTGGTTGTCAGTTCTCAGGGTCAAAACAGACTCATGAATTATTTTAAAACTGGCAGGTTAATTATAATATGGTACTGGCTTAGAAATGGCCACAATTCCACAATATAGCCTATAATTTTGTTGAACTCTGATCCCCGTTTTTTCTCGTGGTTTTGGTTTTGTTAATCCATATAGTAGGAAGAGAGACAAGCGCCAGCCCTTGGACTGAGATAATTGAACCCCCGCTGAGCTCGCCCCCTGGTCTGAATCCAGCGGGAGGTCCATGACGAGGCAGCGAGAACGGGCGTTAATGGGAACATTAT